>JAOTOL010000614.1:0-94944 GCA_034440575.1 Imbricaverruca yamaguchii | reverse complement strand
ATTCCAAGACATAAATCCAACCTTGGTCATACCTAACTGAAGTGACACTTGAAGAAACCTTATCTACTTATTTATTATTTATTTCACGATACATGCCCTCCACGTGCAGTTACTATCATGGAAAGTCTGGGTATAACTCACAGCTATTTACAAAGAAAGGATATATTTGCGGTCAATAGTGGGAGCAGATGCGCAAATAAACATTCGTACACCAACATAATGCGTCACCATATCACTAGCTGCACACACAATGCAGTGCTGGTAACACGAGCTATAAACGAGTAGTTTATAGAAGTGATAGGAAAGCGATGGCCTAAAGGTGAGTTCCTAGAGTATATTAATCCATTTTGTAAGTTTTTTTGTGTCTAGTGTTGTTCATAGAGAAAAGCTATTGCATGTTTCTTAAAGTTAGGCAGCCTCGATGTTTTTGTTTCGGTATGAAGTTTGTTATAGTGGAAGACATTGTGGATGAGTAGATAAATCTCTTCCTGCGGCCAGCCTCTTGTGTATGGCTGGGAGGTGCAGGTGGTCGTCTGCACATGTGTGACGGTTTCGCAGAGTATGTGACGGTTTCGCAGCAGCCTGATGATGTCCTCATGCATGGTAGAGTTGGAGATGGAAGATAGACGATCACTGTTGTTAGAGACAGGAATTCCGAGTGGCACCAAGTCGTCAGTCAGATCATCATTTCCTTCTCCGCTGCAGTGTCGAAAAGAAGCTAGCCACGGGCAGTAGCTGATGCTTGATGCTAATAGTATATTCCGGTGAGGGCAATGTTTATTAGCATTCATACGAGACGCTAGGTGGTGAGAGTTCAACCCGCGCCTTAGGGCGCGGCGTGCAACCCAGCAGGCTGTTCCCGTCATCCTTAGCGGCATCAAACTACTACGAGCTATACGTACAGCTGGTAGATGTCGCACTCGGCGGACCACTCGCGGAATTTCCGGTTACGGAACTGAGCCAGGAAAAAAATCCGGGATTAATGGGCCAGTACACTTCCGTAGCTCTGAAAGATGATAAATGGTCACATGGGAACACGCAGTATTACTAAATTCCACGCATAAATTAATTCACAGCTGAAATGTGTTGTGATATCTGGCAGCGTCCCTCTTCCCGCCGCAGCCGAGCACCTTCCGGCCGGAACAACGAAAGAGCAGGGTTGATACTCAAGCCCACCCCCACCCCATCAACCACACCTCTGCCTGTGATGCCAATTTCCAGTCTCCTCCTTCCGTCAGCGACGGTCTTTCAGCCGTACATCGACGAAAACGGAACGGCTGAAACTAACTGGGGTCGAGACCATCGCAATCTTTCAGCCGTACATCGACGACAACGAAACGGCTGAAACTAACTTGAGTCGAGACCATCGCAAGCTAAACCGTAGGTCGCAACTGCAAAGAAAAATAAAAACTCCAGCGAACGAGTAAGTAAATGCTAAGTCCACTGATGAGTCCAGTCAATATAGGCTACACGCGCGCGTGTTGCGTATATGTGCTTAGAGCAACTGAACTTAGTGCAATATATGTCCAAGGTGTGTGTACTAATATGATACCACTATGAGGACAGAAGTTCCGTTGTGGCTATCCTGGCTGTAAATTTAATGGTCAGTTAATGGTCAGTTTAATGGTCAGTCATGATTGAAAGGCATATGAAGACAAAGCATGACGGTGTATCTACCCGGTTGAAAAACAAACAATGCCTTTGGAGAAGGAGGGCGGTGGAAACCATACCACATTGCTGCAGGAAGGAAGGAAGTTTTGTCACGCTGAAGACTTGTGGAATTCTTATAACGAAGAAAATGTTTTGGTTGTCCCAATATGAACATTTGCTATTTGAATAATTTAATCTGGGCACTTGCATGGGTTTTATTTTTTTGGATTAGGTGCTTTTTTCATAAGCAGGGCTTGTTGCATTAACCAAAAATGCTATGGATTACTTGAACCCAATGCAAAATATGGCATATGACACCCTGTTCTTGATATTCGTGCTATAGTACCACGGAGTTCAGGTTGTGGTGGTCAATTTAATTTTCAAGGAGTCATTGGATTTCGAGAACAGCATGATTCGGTATCATGTTCATCAGCATAATTAAGATGATGACTACTGATTCACATCACAAATGCTTATTTTTAGCTCGAAAGCAAGAACATGAACTACTGTTTGTTTTAACCCGTCCCGTCCCGTCTCGGGGCGGGGGTCTTCAACCCCCCCCCCCCTCATGTTTTTCGCGGATAGCGGCCGAACGGCGCGCGGTAGCGCACCTAAATTTGGCATACATTTTCCCACGTCAATTTGGCATACTGATTCAAAATTTTAAGTCAGGTCATCTAGGGCCAACAAGTTAGTCAAGGCCAAGCGAGGTCACCTCCAAAAAAGTTCAACCAGTCGTCACGCTTTAATGGATACATATATTTTAATGAAACTTCCAGCGTTTGCTTATCTATATAGATGCAACAAAACGTACGAATTGAAGTTTTCATTGTTTCCGTTTTTGACTACATATAAATTTTGCGTATTTGTCATATTGCAGTTCAAATAGAAGATTCTGGCTAAAGTAAGCATTTTTTATTGGGCAAGTTGACTTCCAATAACGTGTCTTGGTCTGCTTTACGCATTGGAAAAGGAAAATTAAAGAATACTTGAAAACTCAAAATTTTGAAATTTCACAAAAATAAATTTTGGAGGGTCAAAAAATGTTATGGCCATGGTCGATTTTCCTGTCCTTTTCTCATTCCAAATAATTTTTTTCTTCACATATCCACAAAATGAACTCCCCAGAGCCGAAAACATAATGTAAGTCGTGAAAAGTCGTGAAAATCTAGCCCCGGGTGACATCACTTTTGGGTAAAAATTATCTTGGGGCGTTGATCCGGACCCTACTCGTCGAGCGCTTTCCGATGACACCTCTTTTGTTTTCGTGCGACGCTTAGTTTGGATTTTAGAGGGGGTTACTATCCGGCCCCCACCCCGGAGACGGGGTGTGAGGATCTGACCGGAGAGACGGCGCGGGTTAATGCCTAACATGCCCTAGCCTGATTTACCATATTTCATATTGAATTGTTTCTTCAACATAGCCACAATTTTTGTGTTCATTAATACAACAAGAAAAAAATGTTAAGAAACCTGGCATGGCCTTACGTTAATTAAAAAATATATTTTAGTCTGGAATAAAATGAACACATTTTCACAATAAAATCTAGCCTAACCAAACTTTGCTTAGCTGAATAAAATGTGTGTGACACATATTGTGAGCACATTAAGCAACAATAATACCATGATATTTTATGGATACACACAATAGAAGCAAGATTACCTAATAGGGTATGTTGCAATTTGACATATTACTTAATAATTGGAGATCATATATAATTGCACAAGTTGAAGATTATAGATAGACTAAAGCATTCTTCTTCATTCTATTTTAGCATCATCGTCGATATTTCGCGCTCGCACCACACATGGTGTTCGATACTCTGTAGGTGACAGGCTGAACACTTTTTTTTCACTTCTGCCCTTCTCCTGGGGGTGCCTTTCCAGTACATCGTGACCAGAAACCTACTCAAATTAGCTTCCCATGATTCCATATTTTACTGAATTTGGGTTTACTATTTGTGACCTCCAAGTGACCTCCAATATATGACCTCCACCAAAAGCGTTTGTGCTAGAGCAAACCAATTTTGTACACCATAATTGGTTTCCTTACAAAAAACTTAGTATTTATTATGACTTTGTACCTGTGAGTTGGACCCTACCTGGTAAGAATCCATGGCGACGCCACCGGGTGGGTGGGAGGGGTTGGGGGGCTGAGGACGACGGCAGACGACAGTCACGATCTTACCCCTCTGCCTGAAAATCGTTCCTGCGCCCAAAAGGTTGGACCCCACGTGGAAAATGAAGGTGGTGACGCCATTGGTGACGTCTGGGGGGGGGGGCAGACACATTGCGGCTGGATGGCTCACCTGGCTTCTCTGTATCCCAGCTGAGCGGAGCTGAAACAGAGACCACCTCGTCAGCGTTCCGAATGAAGCCGCATGTTTGTACGTCGGAATCTAATTTAACATGTGTTAATAATTTGAATGAACGCAACGCACAGGCCGGCGACATAAAAGGGCGCAAGGAAGGCACAAGGCACAGACCGCACAAGGGGCGCGGTAGTCACCGGAGACCACGGCACACAAGGGCCGGTCAGATCGGCCAGCCCACCGCAATGCCCGAACATGCGTGTGTGCAGTGTCAATCCGAATCCAACCCAGAATAGCCTTCCTTGATCATGAGTCACACAATATACTCAAAGTAGCAATGTTGTTTAAAAACGGCACAAGCAGAAGTAGCGCAGGGTCAGCGGCAGTGCCAAATCGCGCCAGCGCAGAGGGGAGATGACGTTAGTGACACACCCGACATCAAACTTAGACAGCAATTCCCCATATCATGCTGTGTTGACGTGCTACGCGTGTAACGACGTGCCTATAAGTGAACGTTCACGATTCGACACCAAGTGAACGGGTGCCCGAACATTGTACAGACTACATACCAACCACGGTACACGCAAAGACCAGCACGATATGGTAAACGTTCGACTGCTAAATAAAGTCGCAAGCAAAAAAGCGGAAGAGGTGAAATTTGAAAATAAACGATTCCTATCAGGAAAATAACTTAACAGCAATCCTGCCAACCGCGGATAGACGCGGACTGTTCATTACGCGACAGGTTGGCGAAATGGTCTTTGTCCAAATAAATTTTGTTTTCATATATCCCTCAAAATGAACTCCCCAGAGTAAAAACATAATGTAGTCGAAAAGTCGTCAAAATCAGCCCCCGGTGACGTCACTTTTGGGGATTTTTCGGGGAGGACCGGACCCTACTCGTCGAGCCTCGAGACACCTCTTTCGTTTCGTGCAATGCTTAGTTGCATTTTAGAGGGGTCTTCACCGCCCCCCACCCTCATTTCTTGAAGGGAACCTGGAATTGAAAACAAAAGCAACGGAAATATTTAAGATATTATACCGTTCCCAATGTTTCTACCATAATTATTTCCAAAACATGTTGGAAAAGTGCTAGACAGCCTAGGGAACAAAGGAAAACGTGCGCATGTGACGATTCGACTATAGCTCCGAATATTAGAGACGATAGAAATAACGGATCGCCTGAACCTGTTTATATCTTCTAGTGTTTGACCCACTATAGGAAAGGCCACCCACGCATAATGCTGCATCTTAAGCAATGTATTCAGAAATCATCTCTCCTATATGCTCCTTTGTAATATTGCTAGAGGACTATCAGATCACCCGTCAGTTTCGGTAGCTCCAATTCTTGATGAAAAAAAGGCCCAAACGAACAAGTAGAACAGTGAATAATGTAATTACGACTAAATGTAATGCATATTTGACATTGGTGTTGCAAATGTGACCACAACACGAGGCTAACATTGCATGCTCGAGCTAATTAGAGCATATAAAGATGGTATGAAACATTGGACAAGAACACTTCCATACAGTAGAGAACCCCTATCAGACCATGGATAATCACAGGATTATTATGCTCCAAAACAAAATGAAACGACACAAGTTCATCAAAACCAAAGCATGGAAAATGATGCGAATATTTATACTTTGCTCCATATGGTCAACTCATTACTAGGTATCAGCATATTAGTTCATATTGTGAGTGATGCAAATGAATCTGGATTATCAAACATCACTTCATGACAATCGTTCGACAAATCGACAATCAGAAGGAGGGGAAAACGGGATAATGATAAACAAACTGATAAATAATCAACAACGAAATCCGAACAACCGATCTTATAATGGGTGAGGATGGAAATGAATGTCAGATAAATGTTTTACCAAATGCAGTCAATAGTTGTTGTCTCCATAGGAAAATGCATGCACATCAAATTCCATCTTTAGGAAAAGATCCAACTGAATACATAGCTAGCCTACCTGGGCTAGGTTTTCTGAAGCAAACGCCAATGAAACTCAATTGAATCAAATATTAGTCACTTGAAATCTTTTAGGGTGGTATAGATTGACTGAAGACAAAAAAAATATTGCAATCTACATATCAAAGGTAATTGATCATATTACTTACCTCATCAATATTTCAGGAGATCTTTCCTCGATGATAAGAAAATACAGTCAAAAATTACTTTGCTCTTCGTGTATATTCGGTTGCAACCCTTCGCCTGACCACAAAATTGAGGAATTACATCTTTCGGGCGAATTATCACTGCCATACTTCAGTATATGTCATGTCGCCCTTGCTAACATAGGCTTTTCGAGATTTTGGAGACGCCTTAAATGGCATTACGTGCAAGATAAAAATGTATGCACATTTGCTTGTGCTGTTAACACATGAAGTCACTTGCTGCCAAGCATATCTTTCTTAAGGTAACAAAGCAAACGAGTCAAAAATCATACCTATCGGATATATTAGCTTTTACCTGGTAGGCATGTACACCCAAGCACCGCGGCACCAGGACAAAGAAAAACAACAAACAAACCACAAAAGTGACCAAGGAACAGCGAATAAAGTATCTTGATGTAGTGTTCGATGAAAACTGATTTGGTGTGCGCAAATAGATCATGTTTCAGCCATAATTAGTAGAAACGTGCATACTATGGGGAGGGAGAATACTCCATTGTAAGTCAAGAACTGAAATTCTTATACAAGCTATTACTCCTTCCCAATTTAAATCACCGTGCTGTGACATGGGGTACTGATTATCCCACTAGATCATCTATTTCCAGAAATATTACAAGATCCAAGAAATGTGGGCTACGAATGATATATTACAGACCTTAAATTTAAATTTACAGACCGGATTACAGATCCCACACATGAATTATTTATCGAATACATCGTTTTGAAGTTTCTTGATATCGTAAAGGAACAAAACATATTAGTACGAAACAAATTGGCTCTTCTGGTTTATGGGCAGCTTATCAAGGGAAACCCCACAGTTAAAGACTCTATGTATGTCTATGCAACCAAATAGGATAGTCTTCTGCATCTGGTATGGGGACAATAAGAAACAGTATTATTTGCTCTATACGAGCCAAAACGCTCTTTCTTACTTTACCTTCAATCATCTCTCTCTCTCTCTCTCTCTCTCTCTCTCTCTCTCTCTCTCTCTCTCTCTCTCTCTCTCTCTCTCTCTCTCTCTCTCTCTCTCTCTCTCTCTCTCTCTCTCTCTCTCTCTCTCTCTCTCTCTCTCTCTCTCTCTCTCTCTCTCTCTCTCTCTCTCTCTCTCTCTCTCTCTCTCTCTCTCTCTCTCTCTCTCTCTCTCTCTCTCTCTCTCTCTCTCTCTCTTCTATATATATATATATATATATATATATATATGTATAATATATATACATATCAGTTGCTGTTGAAGAAAAATAATTTTCAATGTTTTCTAATTTTTAATGCATACAAAAATTGTCCAACATAAAAAACCTAAACTAACCTACCATAATGAAATCTAACCCACTTCTTTGCTGTATGAACGAAAATGTGTGTAAGGCTTGCTTTTACCACCATAAAGCACAGTAATACCTTCTTTTCTTGGTGAAATGCCTGCTTATTGAGATATATGTACAATTTGAAGTGCCTATGTCAAACAAGTTTTCCTTTCCAAAAGTTATTAATTTAAGTTTGCTCGGAATCAAGCTGTTTTTGTCGTTGGCTGGACTGATATGTCCATTATAGATACACTAGTGAATGCATGGAATTTACAGAGCTCATCAAGCATCACATCAAAGCTCAGTAAGAGCCCACAAGTCATTAACATACTTCCCTGTTTGGTTTTTGATTCTGTTATTTGCCATTTCTCGTACCTTCCTAAGTGGGTGTGTTGGTAACTTGCTCCTGTCCCACCATTCCGTGCATTCTCCTATTTTCGCGAATCAATGGGAGCATTTTTGTGTGCAAAACATGGCCCGATGTAGCTAAAAAGTGTCCCTCACGCAGCGATCTCCATAAATAGTAGAAAGGACTCTAATCTAACAAGGCCGCATACCCTGCGCTTGTTATGAAACGAATGCTATATATGGCGATATATCTACCAAAGGTTTGCCTTTTCCGACCTGTTATAGAGCTGTTTTCATGCTAATATGTAAATATAAACTTCAATTGGTATTATAATTACGAGTTACCAATGCATATTTGTTTCCTGTGTTTAAGCTTTGCTATTTTCCAGTGGATGAATGCATCATTTGTTAGAAAATAGGATACAAAACTGCTTCACAGTTCTATTCAGATGAGGCACTGCCTTAGTGTCTTACATTGGCTGACAGCCCCTGCTATTTTGCTTACCTTTTTGCTTTCCTGGGCCTTCTTCTTGGGTTTGACAGCTAGCCTCTTGAATATCGACATCCCTGGCTACTACCTTGCTTCAAGTCTGCTTCATGCTTACCAAAGCAAATGAAATGCATTAACTTAATATTACTATGGGCGTGGTGGGTTTTAAAAAATCATTGAGTGCTAATTTTACTTTAGGCAAATAATCCATGGAAAGACGGGTTCAAATAATCCAAGCATTAGAAATGAATAAATGCGCATGCAGTAGTGACTGCCTCACCGGATTTCGGTGCTTCGGACCGCCTCTGATGAATACATTGTTAATCCCGCATGCTTCTTGTTGTTAATCCTCGGAACTGAAGGGAGCTTTTCAGCAAGTAAGACAAAGTGCATGTATGCTTTTTCACGAGGATAAAATAGAATTTATCCGACGCCATAAGGCATGATTACTTCTGGGCCGCGTATGCTTCCAAAATCGTGGTTTAACAGTGTACATTAATTTCACGGTTGGTTTTAGTGATACGATGCAATAACCCTTAGATTACACAATGCCAGAGTGCAATGGTCTATTGGCCGTTCAAGGCGAAAGGTTGCCACCTATCGGCAGAGACCTTAAACTACTATGTGCCAGATAAAAGTGTGACAACTCTGGCGCGCTACCAAAAACAATTTGGAAACAAGAATGCAAACAAGTCAGTGTCAGTTCATTTGTTATTCATTCCTCACCGCTGCACTGGTGGTTAAACTGGATTGAAAATAAAATTCATCTGAAAGCTGGCATGGGATAAAATCATTAAGCCAATCGTGAGTTGGGATATTTTATTTTAAACACTATCGAACGGCTCCTCGTTTCAATAAGAAATTTTGCCCCTCGTTGCTTGATATATATTGTCCAGCGCCATAAAGTAAGATTAATCTCGGCTAGCGTAAACTTGCAAAACCGTGTCTTACACCATGCGTTAATCGCTCGGTTGGTATTAATCATACCGTGCAATAACCTCTATATTATGCAGTGCCTGGACGCGATGACCTTAAGAGACAGTCCATTTGCTATTCATTCCCCACAATTGCCTTGGCGTTTAAGCTGGAATATACATAAAATACACGCGAAACTTGGCATGCGATAAAATTATTTATCAAATCCTGGCTGGAACATTATATTCCAACCACGAGCTGTTGGACACCGCCACAAATAACCATTAGGATGAAAATCCCATCTACTGCAGCTTCGAAGGACTTCACTCAGGGAGAGACTAAAAAACAGACACCATCTCACCGACACGGTTTGACCGACACCATCTCGCCGACATGGACCATCTCGGCAACCGCTGGCTCGATCTTCATGAAACCTACACCAAACGATCGCCAGTGTGCCAGAGGCGTGCGGGTTGGACTTTCGTGATCTTGGGTCAGGTCAAAGGTCACCAAATTGAAGAAAAACAATTTTGGAATTATAGACATGGCTGATCTCGGCAACCGCTGGTTCGATCTTAATGAAACCTTCACCAAACGAACGGCCGTGCGCCGGAGGCGTGCGGTTTAGACTTTCGTGACCTTGGGTCAGGTCAAAGGTCACAAAATCCCAGAAAAACCATAGTTTTAGGCTCACCGACATGACCGATCTCGGTAACCGCTAGCTCGGCCTTAATGAAACCCTCTCCAAACGAATTAAAAAAAACATGTTTCGCTTACAGATCGCCTGACATCTCATGGCAGCGATAGTTTAGTATTCGGCTCACTTGTACTATTGGCGTCACAAATAGCTCGGCGGCAGTCAGACTAGGCATCCTGGCACCTGGACATCCTGCATGTGTATAGGGGTGGTGGGAAGCAGCATACCTACGCAGGATATTCAGATGCTGGGACGTTCGGCCTAGCTGCCAATCTATTTGTGAGATCAATGGCGAGAATGTGTGGTTGGAAACAATATATCTATACAGGATGTAGGTGTCAATGCGCCCAACCTGACTACCAAGCTATTTGTGACGCCAATCATACAACTGGCTGAAAGTCCAACAGCCCTTACTGCCCTTGTATTGGCCTGGGTGATAACTAACTAAACAGCAACAGCTTGTTATAAAACAATTTTACCAGCAACTGAAGCATACGACGGCGGGTAGTTTTGCAATGAAGCGTACGACGGCGGGTGGTTTTGCGAGATTCGTATCTTAAAGTTTTTAGAAGCATCCGTCACGCACAACCGTTCAATTTTGGCTCACTCCGTTACACATTTCGTGACCTTTGACCTGACCCAAGGTCACGAAAGTCCAAACCGCACGCCTGCGGGACACGGCCGTTCGTTTGGTGAAGGTTTCATTGGAATCGACCCAGCGGTTACCGAGATCGGTGATGTCGGTGAGCCTAAAACTATGGTTTTTCTGCGATTTCGTGACCTTTGACCTGACCCAAGATCACGAAAGTCCAAACCGCACGCCTCCGGCATACGGCCGTTCGTTTGGTGAAGGTTTCATTAAGATCGAACCAGCGGTTGCCGAGATCAGCCATGTCTAGAATTCCAAAATTATGTTTTTCTTCAATTTGGTGACCTTTGACCTGACCCAAGGTCACGAAAGTCCAAACCGCACGCCTCTGGCACACTAGCGATCGTTTGGTGTAGGTTTCATGAAGATCGAGCCAGCGGTTGCCGAGATGGTCCATGTGGGCGAGATGGTGTCGGTCAAACCGTGTCGGTGAGATGGTGTCTGCTTTTTAGTCTTTCCCCTTCACTCAGCAGTTCAGCCCGAGGCCCTGGGACTACAGTCAGCTCAAAGACGGTATTGCGAACAAATTTCCAAGGAAGAATTTCCCACGGCTTTCCCATGGTCGCATCTCTATTAACTGATAATGACCTGCCAGAAAAATATAAAAAACACGTTTTACTGCCGTTATCATTTCACTTCGGCCTTATGTTGGCTCTTCTGATTAACCCGCGCCGTCTCTCCGGCCAGATCCTCACACCCCGTCTCGGGGGGAGGGCGGATATTAACCCCCCTCTAAAACCCAAACGAAGCGTCGCACGAAAACGAAAGAGGCGTTATAGGAAAGCGCTCGACGAGTAGGGTCCGAATCAACACCCCAAGATTATTTTTTCTCACAAAGGTGACGTCACCAGGGGGCGACTTTTCACGACTTTTCATGACTTACATTATGTTTTTGGCTATGGGGACTTCATTTTGGGGGATATATGAAAAGAAAAGAAATTATTTGGAATGCGAAAAGGACAGCGAAATCGACCTGGGCCATAACATTTTTTGGCCTCCCCCAACCCCAATTATTATTTTTTGTGAAATTTCAAAATTTTGAGTTTTCAAGTATTCTTTAATTTTCCTTTTCCAATGCGTAGAGCAGACCGAGAAACGTTGTTGGAAGTAAACTTGCCCAATACAAAAATGCTTACTTGAGCCAGAATCTTCTATTTGAACTGCAAGTGTCAAATATGCAAAATTTATATGTAGTTAAAAGCGAAAAAAACTTCGACTCGTACGTTTTGTTGCATCCCTAAAGTGGAAAACGCTGGAAGTTTCACTGCCTTGCACTTTATCTGTATCCGTTAAAGCATGACGACTGGTTGAACTTTTTTGGAGGTGACCTCACTTGACCTTGACTAACTCGTTGGCCCTAGATGACCTGACTTAAACATTATGAATCAGCATGCCAAATTTATGTGGGAAAAGGTATGCCAAATTTGGGCTCGCTGCCGCGCGCCGCCGTCCGCTATCCGCGAAAAACCTGAGGGGGCGGTTGAAGGCCCCCACCCCCGAGACGGGACGGGTTAATGAGCAGCTCACCAAGATTTCTCCAAATTGAAGGATACTATGAAAGTGCGTGCAGTCAAATAGGATAAGCTACTGCATCTAATGAAAAAAAACGGCAATAAAAAGTTCGTGCAAAAATACACCAAGTTGAATACGTCGTTGTAAAATAATAGCATAAAGATTGAAGGCTCTGCACCGAAAGTATGTACAAATATTGGGAGATGCAGTCAAAGGCAAGAGAGTAGAATGGCGAAGATCACGGCTAGCTTCTATTAGCTTTGTTCGCCAGCACGAAGGCTGACATAAAAAGCAAATAATTCCCTGAAGAAAAAAAAAACAAGAAGAGTCAACCTTAACGAGCCCCAGGCTAAACTGGTAATTCGTGGTCCCTTCTGTTGTTTCTTACCTGTGTTAGCGGGTACTAGCAGAGCTAGGATCACCTGCACCACCAGTAGCCACAGGGTTCCCCAGTGTGGCACCTGCATCCTGCAACCAACACAGTCAGCGCTAACGTCACACATGCCACGTAACGCCGGCAAACGGAACCATTAACGGCGAGCGAGCGATGACAAGAGGCTGGAAACATGCCTCTCCGGAGCCGCACATGCACACAGGATCGGGCATCATACCGGGTAGGAAACGTATGAATCTACAGAAAATGAACTGTCGTAGCAGTCGGTGGTGGTAACATGTACGTGGCAGCCTGTTTGGCAGCCGGCGGTGGTATCATGTACTTGGCAGCCGGCGGTGGTAATACGTGCTTGGCAGTTGGTGGTAGTAACATGTACTGGACACCAACGGTGGCCTGTACTATGCACTTGGCAGCCAGTGGTGATATGTACTTTGTGTTCTATTTCGGTATAGGTGGAATTTTGGAAACAACATAAACAATATGCTACAGCGCAATCCAATGGTAGAGATGTGCATTATCTGTCAGAGTGCACAATTTCGGCATTAGCACATTAAAGAACAGTCTAATTCAATTGAAACTGGCTTCACTTACGGAAATTTAACTCCTATGACGAAAAAGCAGCCAGCATCTCCCACTTAAATACACTACACCGAGTTGTCAAAGTGGCACAGGCGCAAGGTGTGACATAGTCGTCTCTGTCTCGCGGCTCTCCGGCTCAACGTCCGGCACGGATAGCTGTTCCGTGCAGCACCTGCTGATGCATTGTCACTGAGCCGACCGGTCTCGGGGCATTCCTTAACCTCGTGATGGTCGGCCGGCTGGATCGACACGGCGACCTACGGAGTGTGTGTGGGGGATGGTTAAGCGATGCACTCACAAGCTATTTCTTGGAAAAACATGAACAACATTTCCTAGAGAACATTACAATGAAAGCTGGCAAAGAACAAAATTAGAAAGAAAAAACATATTCAAAGCTGGATAGGCAAAAAAACAGGGCTTTATCGCTGCAGCAAAACACGCTATTCGGTTTCAACAAGCATGATGATCGGGCAAGGTCGAGTCTCCAACAAGACTTTTCTTCTGAGAAACTGTCTGTCGGACTGACTTACAGGCAAACAGATAGACAGATAACCAGATATCAATTTTAACATGAACATATTCCACACAATGATATTTCCACATGATGTTTAACACTGGATGCAATGGTTAGCTTACACCAAATGTAATATCTGAATGTGAGGTCAGACTGATGGCTGCCATAGCTTAGGGTGGCAAGGCTGACGTGAAATTGTGAGCGAACTGAGGCGTATTAGGAAATATTTCCAGCCTGCTACCCAGAGTTCACCAGACAGTGCCCACGAGGTCAGAAATGCATGATACCAAAGTTCACTACTTTCTCTTTCCTTGCCGATTCCAGGCCTCAATGCAGGCTTAAAGTTTACTTTTCATTGAATGGTGGGAACAACTAGAGTTACTTTCTCATTTATGTTGTGCTTTCCATGTCTGTATGTTGCCACATCATTTATTTCTCTTGGAAACCGAACAACGGCACAACCAGCGTGTACAAGCACAACTGCACGTCAATAGATATGCTCCAGCCAATAGATATGCTGGCTTACCCAGTTCAAACTGGTTTCAATTACGACATTGCCGGATGTTTCTGCGAAATACACCGCGCAGGATGATGTGGCGCGTCGTGGTGCAATACAGGGAACGGTGCAGCTACGGAGATTGCAAGTCGAGTACAAGTCAGCATCGGAGAGCGACTGCGATTACGAGTATGACGATAGCTCAGCATATGCTTCGACAGACCGGCCGGTACACTAGTGACCGACCGGGGAACCAGTCTGGGTCTGCTGCTGGGCAGCAGTCTGGGTCTGCTGCTGGGCAACTGCCTGTGTTTGCTGCTAGGGAAATATATAGGTTCGCTGCTAGCTAGCTGTCTATGTCTGATGTTTAACAGATGCTCCGGTATGTTGTTGGTGAGGTGTTTCGGTTCATTGCTGGGCATTTGTATGTTCTGACGCTGGACAGCTGTCTGAATCTATCTCTGGGCAACTGTCTGGATCAGCTGCTGGCTAGCTGTCTGGGTCGCTGGGCACTTTCTGCGAGGCAGTTTTGGAAGTTCCTATCTATAAAAATGGAGCATTCACTATCTTCTCTATGTACTTAGTTTTCAAGAAAGTTCCTAAAAGTCGACGCTTCAGAATTTCAGCTTATGATATTCGGTGACCGGCAAACTGCCGGCAAACCGGCGAAGCCGACACACGGTTCCCTCCGTTTGCTTGAGCTTCCGTGGAGTTAATATTAGCCCGGCTGAGGGAAATCGACATCTCGAAATAGAATTTTTTCTCACTTATATTGGGACGCCAACGTGTATCAGCTGTAACAAGAACAATTCAAAATTGAGAGGAATTTAGCCACATCAGAATATACATACCTCAGAAGATAATGACTAGTACATGCTTCCGATATTTTATCAATTTAAAAATGGACACTGGAATAAGGACAACCCGGGTTGTTTATGTTTATTGGTTGGTTCACGACACATTTTATGCACATTCACGGCTAATGGCGCCGCCCACACTGTTTCGCCGGTGGGCCGCGGGATTGGGAAATGTCCTGAGTGGCGCTAGAGTCGAACCCGGGACCTTTGGTACCCATAGCCCGACACCTTAACCACTCGGCCATCCCCGCCCCAACAACCACGGTAGAGTGAAGCATCTTAATATTTAGTACAATGCAATACAGTATAGGACGTCTTATGCTCATTGATATAAACGCACACATGCATGAATGTGCATACAAACACATCCATGTATATACATTTATATATATATATATATATATATATATATATATATATATATATATATATATATATATATATATATATATATATATGCCTAATCCATCCAATAATTTTCGGAAACCTGATAGTGTTGGAGACCAGGTTGGAAATATGGAACATGTGGAGATGCCTACATGGAGATGTGGAAGATCAAGCAATTATCACATGTTTTAGTGCTTGAAAACAGATACTTGAGTAAATTCGATAGGCACCTCATCTTGCAACTTATAATTTTGCAACAATATACTTATGCGATTGGAGACGAGTATCCTGCAAGACTGCTTCTGCACTTGATTTCCGACTTCCAACGAAAACGTTCATTGTTTGAATAGTCCATTAAGAAAATAAATGGTCATCGGTATAATCTAACTGTTACACTAGTGCAATGCACAAATTTGGCCTGCAGAGTAGAAAGCTGGAAAGGAGAACAATTTTCATCTGAAGGGACTTCCGAAAAAAGATGGAATCTGTTTACTGAAATATTCGAACTTATTTTATCAGTTATCTGGACCCAAGACGGGGAGTCGCCGTCTTCCAATAATTATATCGAAACAATTTTCACTTTTCCAGAGTGGTCGAAAGTTTTAAGCGATACCAAGCTGGTAGAACGTGGTGCCGACAAGATCGCGCCGAGATTACGTGACATATTCCACCCTCTCAGAAAACTGCAGCGATTGGTGCATGAACAGGATCGATGGTGAATTTGAGATTTTGATCAGCTGGCGACGGGCACCGCACAGCAGAAATCCGGTCTTGATTGCATTGGTCATCATGCAATGGTGGAGAAACCAAGTACACATCTCATTTAGTGCCTCCTCTAAAGCTAGCTTTAGCTCAGGAGCCTGCTGCGCGAACCAGTACTCCACAGCTGCGTGTCGCCAGCATGACGTACTATTGTGACAAGCCGTTAATTACCGATGGGATGAGCATGCGATGTCGTTGCTGCCGATGTTGTAGAGTAAACACGATCCTTGGAACGTGGCTAAGTTAATAATTTGTGATTCAGAGATTGCTTCGCCCAATCTAAGACGCTGCGTGTGGCCCTCAAGGTAACTCTTAAGCAATCCGGCGGAAATTTGGAGTTGTTAAAGCTTCATGAGTAATGTAGAATGATCTACAACGTGGAAACAGCGACTGAAATGAATTAGTAGCGAAATTTCGGAGCGATTCATGCCCTTGATAAATTTATCAGCATCAAATAGAACAGCAGTTGCAGTGGAATGGCATTCAATGAAGCTGTGTTGATTTGGAATGAAAATGCCATGACGACTGAAGTCGTGGACAGGCTGGTGTACAAGTTTGTGGTAATAGGCTTCTCCACAAGTTTGCAAATGCACCGGAGCGGTAGTGATTGGTCGTACATTTTCATGCTTTGAATGGATCGTTTCTTTTGCGCAGAGGGATGTCCACGGCACTTTTTGGCGTGGCGCTTTAATTTTGTTTAGAGAACGACGACATTTTACGCTCAAACTAACGAATGCTTGCCGCAGTAATCACGATAAACAGACACGGAGAGAATAACCAATGTTGCAGGAAATACAACATCCTTCCTCTGGCTGATCACTAGCATTCACAAACATTTGGGCGCGGCATTTTACGCTTATTTGTAACGTCTGCATCCGTATCCGCTTATTTGTAACACGCGCACCGGAAGGCCTCTCCCATAACACACATCGGAGGGGTGGGGCGGATTCGTCCCTCTTAGATTTCAGAATCTACTGAGGGTAGAAGTACCCAATTTGGAGGATCGCTTACGGCTGTACTAAACTCGCTTCAGTATAAATTTCATGACCCTAGGTCAAGGTCTTCAAAATCAAATGAGGTCAGGATCGATCGCCACACCGCGCCACCACACCGACATAGCCTGTGGCTGAAGGCTCTGCGGCCGGACGGCCGGCCAGCCGTGGATAGACTTTGCACCCCGATATTTACCAACGCATTTCGATTCTTTGCTTGGACGCCCAGTTTTGAGCGAAGTCACAAGATTTCATTCCAATGGTCCCGCCAATTTATGAAACGTCATGTTAATAAACCACCATATGGTTACAATTTACGTTCCCTCTAGGCCGGTGACGTCCCTGATGTGGCTACTGTATACTTTGGACTCATTTGAAGCATATATATGATGAATAATCAATTCAAACCAAGACGGGACAATTGCACGACACATTATCGTTATTATGGATGAGGTATTAGGTATTGTTGCAAAACACGCTTGTTTCATGCACACAGAAGTTCCTCAAAATAACCTTCCATCTAAAAATGCTGAAAAGGATATCAAGAACTTCTGGAAGTCTACTTCCAGAAGTCCTGCTAAAATATGGTTCTGTTGAGAGTTGGGGATTGGCTATCCGCTTCGGTTATCAATTCACCCACCCCGGGGACCGATTTGCCTGTTTTGGCGACAGTACTCGAGGTTGGCACCTTTTGTTGTTGCCAAATGTTCAATTAATTTATGAAATACCTGTTTCGGTTGCCAAGTATCCACTACAGCTATGAAATGCCCGTTTTGCTCATCGCATATATTTTCGACAATTCGGAACGTATCTGAGTAGTTTGACTCATCTTAAGATCGGTAAACAGCGCCACCGAACGGGAAGACGTTCGGTGGCCGAACACCTTATAAGGCATCAAGAGCCAACCCAAGCATGCATAAACAATACGTTGGCTATGAATCGCCGGAGTGGCTTATGATAATCTCTGGTTTGCAATGAAATACAAGGCCGACTGGAACTAGGATTATCGTACTCAAGACCGCTAAACAACTATCATAAGCCGTTAGGGTTTGTGTGTCGACCAACAAGCGCCGTTGTCCAAAGAATATCGACAGGTTTGAGTGCACGGCCTAGCACATGAATATCGTGGTGACGTACTTCAGTGCATGTTAAGCACATTGAATGACAATACATATCCTAAATAAAAGAAGGGACGCCACGGAAAGCCATTCGGTCTCATGCATTGGAGCTCTATGCAAATAGCAGGAGCACATCTCGAAGATAAGGTTGAGTTACGCAGAATACGAGAAGCCAACAGGCGTTCTGTTTCACTTCTTGGCGTGCATCTGCCTCGACAACAACGGCGGTGTGTTTTGCTGTGGAATGCGACAGAAGGCGAAGACGCATTTAGTGGCAGCATGTCTGGCGTGACGCCTGAGACCAGCGCCGACAACAGGCGATGTCATCACCGGTCCAGCGGCGCCGTCTACACGCGACAATGACCCCGTTGGCAAGATGACAGGGGCGGTCTGCGGGTTATTGCCACCGGTTATGCCACGCCGCCGGCATTGCGCAAAGCTCGTGTAAAACGGCGGCGGCTGGATCGGAGCGCGCTGTTTTAATGGGACGCGTGGGGAGGGCTCGGCAAAAGTGGACCTCGCCGTCGAGCTATGCGATGGAAGGCGACACGGTGTGACTGTGAGCCGCCTCCACTGACACTTTGTTTCACCCCCTGTGTTCAACGTGTCCCTGGGTGTCCGACTGCTCCCACGGGCGACTACGGCTATAAACAGTTTACGCTGGTAGTGGTGTTCAGATGATTGTAAGTATATAACCGCCTGGGTTGTTATTATGCTGACCAGTTGACGCTAATAGTGGTGTTCAGATGACCGTTTAATTCATTACCACCCTTCTTATTAATTAACTGGCCTAACAGGAATCACCTCCCATGGCACATGAAGCACTCATAAGCCATTCAATGATCTAGCAACTTGCATAATTGTGTAGTGCCGATAGCAAGACTTAATGAATATATTCATTATGTCTATGCCATTAAGCTTCTATAAAAGTTTGGCAAGCAAAACCAATTAATAATGTTACTTTGAATATTGCCATTTTAAACAACCCCATGAAGGAATATTTGTGTATTGGTACCACAGAAACATGAACGTCCATGTTGTTATACCTCACACTCCTATTGGCGATTCCTAGCGTTCTGATTGCTCTGTTTCTAGCTAAGGCAAATTGTTTTTCTGCTGTAGGATTATTTGAAAATAACACACCTGAGACTAATTCCTCTTCAATGACAGCCAATTCCATACCTCCCATTGCATATCCAAATGTATCATCTCCAGTCCCCAGATGCATAGTCTAAGCTTATCATAGTTGAAAGTCTGCCATTTATCAACCTAATTTTAAGTACTCGAAGTCTAGTTGAATATTATTAGATTTATCCCTATTGCTTGCCACTTCAACTGGCTTGGTGTCATCAGCAAATTGTAATGGGGAATAATGCTCTGTCAAGCGCTTTAGCTCTTCCCTCAGTTCTAACAGATATAAGTGAACAACCTTTTGCACTTGCACACAAGTAAAACCCTCAGTTTCACCTGGTTTGTTTTATCATATAAAAGTTGCTAGTTCTGGTAGGCAATGAATGCACTAATTTACAACTTCCTCCCCTAAGTTCCGTACATAGTAATCTTTGACCCGGCATATGCGAGAGTATTCAGTCAACTCCAGGATGCTGGAGAGGGATATAAGAGAGGGATATATCCTGGGAAGCAACTGGGGAGGATTTTCAAGCATTCTCCGATATCTGAGGAACCAGTGGGCGGACTTCGCCGATTTAAAGTGTCCAGGGGGAAGCCCAGAATCGTGCAATCCACTATAGAGGTCCCAATAACGTCAAGGGACGAGTCGGGTAAAATTAGTTCGATGACTGTGGGAATCTTTGATGATCAAATATTCAACCAGAGGCACAACCAAGGGGAGTACTCGATGGGCCGGCACTAACCCCTTGGGTGCGGAAAGTAACATTTTTTAAAACAAGCACGCACTTTCCCCATAAGGTCTCCATGCATTGAACATCAACTCAAAACCTTCTCGTACCTATTGCTGATCAATTCAACTCCCCTCATGCACACATATAACCCTTTTAATGCATGCATGTCCGTCCGCCCCCAGGTCTCCCCGCATACCGAAGAACCTCATCCAATGATTTTCACAAATCCTTGCTATGCATCCTCACAATCTAGTCGGCACAGCACTGGACGAATCAGTCGACCGTCTTTAAGAGGAAGAATATTTGTCTTGTATTGATAATATTTATTGATAAGGTTGACTAACTAAAACACGATAAAGCATGTTTATGATTAGTTTCCACCTCATTCCCTTTGGCCCTTGACCCAACGATGAAAATGTGAGATAGCACTGGTTGCGAAAACTACTGCTGTAGGATGATGCTTCTTGAAACCACTTGACAGCAGGCATATCAATATTATGCATTGGTATCAATTATTGCAATGGCTGTCATCCAGACAATGAGCCTGACGTAGGCTCGTATCATTCTATCAATGCAAAATTGCAGACATCTATGATAGCACAATCATCGTCACCAAGACAAAGTTTATGTAGGCTATTTGCGGGTCTGAGCCATGTCAATCGCATTCTCCGATTGCACGGAGACTGGACACGATGGTGCGTACCAACGATAAGCGAATCACATATAAATCGAGTACAGCCGTTCCGAATTCCAGTCTTGGCCAATGCATACCGTGCCACGATCCAGGCCTTGCAGTCATTGTTTCAGAGTTTGATATGACACCACATCGAAAGCTCCAGACACTATCACACCTCATTCTAGGACGTTGTTAAGTCCCAGTCCAGGCGTCACCAAAGCCAGAGGCCGATACATTGCCACACTTATGAGTTACGTATTGTATCGGACACATGTCATCGCTGCAGTTGAACAGGAGGTTGTGTAGCCCCGGTTTTACTGCCGCCTGAGAAGGCTCACAGCCTGCAGCACCGTCTGCCCCATGCAACACCTGACGCTGCCGGTATAGTTGGCATTCGCAAGTTAGAAGTTTGCAATACGGATTGAGTACATTTAAGGCAGTGGAAATGGGTGGTGCAGTCCAGCGTTCTAGAGGGGGGATTTTCCAGCCAGAGGTTCGGTGCATCTCCATGGGAGTGGGACGGGTGCTGTGCATGCGAATGTGTTCCCTGATTTGCACGTGCCTGCAGACAATTAAGTCACAGCGGTCTGGCTTCTTGACTAGCATACTTTCAGTCCGTTAATCGCATTGGCGGTGCATGCTAACGTGCTCACTTCCTTCTGGTCTGTCTGCACCTGGAGCGACTGTCACAAACTGCACCCGTGCCGCTGTGCCGGGTGTGTAAAATAGTGTCCTTCCGGTCTGTCTGCACCTGGAGGGGCTGTCCCAAACTGCACCCGTGCAGCTGTGCCGGGTGTATCAAATAGTGTCCTTCCGGTCTGTCTGCACCTGGAGAGGCTGTCACAAACTGCACCCGTGCAGCTGTGCTGGGTGTATCAAATAGTGTCCTTCCGGTCTGTCTGCACCTGGAGGGGCTGTCCCAAACTGCACCCGTGCAGCTGTGCTGGGTGTATCAAATAGTGTCCTTCCGGTCTGTCTGCACCTGGAGAGGCTGTCACAAACTGCACCCGTGCCGCTGTGCCGGGTTTGTCAGACGATGTACCGGTAGCGTCAGGTGTTGCATGGGGGCAGACGGTGCTGCAGGCTGTGAGCCTTTGCTCCATAGGCGGCAGTAAAACCGGGGGATGCACAACCCCCTGTTCAACTGCAGCGATGACTGACGCAATACCTTAGCTACCATACGACCGCGGAGCTGGAGGGGGGTGGGGATCCTAGCCAGACTTGGCCCCGGCCTGAGACAGATCGTGCACACTCACCTGCGACCGAGAGTCCAGGGGTGTCCACACAAATGCAGCCGGTGTGCTGGACAATTTGTCAGCAAGTGGCGACTGGGCTTGGCTCAGCGCTGGAGACGGCCGGACGTGGGCCACCACGCGACCACAAGGCTATCTGACTACAACTGGTGTCGGCGGGCGCTGCAGCTGGCGGCACGACTGATGAGCGACTGATGAGTTGCCGAGCCACCACGGCCGCCTCGTCTCCTCTACCGCCGCGGCCACCGTCACCGTCACCTCTGCCGCCGCGGCACCTCGCCCCCTCCCCACCCTATCTCCTTCAGCGTTACCAACAGCTGATGGTGACCTAACCGTGTGCTAGAACCGGAAACTTATTCCGTGGCACTGAACCAATATCTGGTACCATGACGAGGCACGGTATTCTGAGCAATCACATGGAAAAGCCACAGCAATAATAACAATGAAAACATCATTATAGTCCGTCACTCATTATCATAAATGATCCCACTGTCTTTTTCAAGTACAATAAGTAGCATATCTTCACGCCAAAAATAAATTAGCATGTCGTGCCACTCAGGAACACTTTATTAGGTCATTACCTGCTCCAGTTACCGGAACCTAGCTGCCCACCCGACTGCTCCGTTAGGCATTAGTGATGCTTTGGACATTGCTAATGATGCAATACAGATGCCAGATCCGCCATTTGACCTCAGGTCATCAATACAGGAACACTTTATTAGGTCATTACCTGCTCCAGTTAGCGGAACCGGGCTGCCCACCCGACTGCTCCGTTAGGCGGCTAAGCACAATCGGCTTCACAAAGAAAGGAGTGATATACATGAATAAATTATGGAAGTGCTTAGGCACTCAATGGCAAACAGTAGATTTCGGTATGTATAGGGAGTAACATGCAAAGTGACATCAATCGCATGACAGTCATTTGCATTTATGACAGCATTCCAGCTGACCAAGTTTGGTTTCATTAGCATGTCATGGACTTGACCTGACTTGACCTCGGCGCCCTGACATTACTTTTAAATTACGTAGCATAACAATATGCATCAAACGAATCGCTAGTGTTGCCAAGAACACTTCCCTTTTGTTAACATACGGGATGGGCACCAGCGCCGATGTTTGAGTTCTGACGCTGCGATTGCTTTTATTTTAATGGCCACTAACCCGAAAACGTTTCGGACGATTTCCATTTTTCTTGCCTTAAGCAATGCGCCGGTCATTTCGAAGCAGGTACACAAAAAATGACGTACATCGGCCGGTACAATATGGAGTTATGCACTAAAAATCGGAGGAATGGGCGGATTTCGCCCTCCCCCTTCCAGGGGGTGTGTTAACCTGTAATTAATTTGACCTGACTTGACCTCGGTGACCCGACATAACTTCGATACAATTTAGCATAACAATATACATCAAACAAGTCGCCAGTGATGCCAAGAACACCTCCTTTTTTCCAATATACGGGAAGCGCAGCAGCGCCGACATTTGTTGTCTGGCGCTGAAATTTTTAAGTTTCACGACCCTAACTCGAAAAAATTAGGCCGATTTTAGTTTTTCTTATTTTAAGCAGCGTGGCGGTCATTTCTAAGTAGGTACGCAAACAATGGCGTACATCGGCAGGTAAAACCTGGAGTTATCTACGAAAAACCGGAGGGGTGGGCGGATTTCGCCGCCCCCCCCTTCCAGGGCGCGTGTTAAGACTACCTCTCATGGCCAACCAACCAACCACAATATTGCTGCCGGACAAGAAGAAAGTGAGAGCTAATGATTCGGGTGAGGGTGAGAAGAAAACTCGGTACTGGAAATCAGAGAAATAGAAAAATCCGTATAATTTGGTTGAAGATAAATAGTAACTGAGAATACATTGTGATTGTGCGCTTAATATGTATTAACGTGTCGCCACGATCACGATATCTTTTTTAAATTCTGATTGGCGTTTTGGCAAGTCAGCATACCCATGGGCGAAATAAACACCGCAAAATGGAACTGCAAATGTATTATACTGTGCGTGAGTCCACATCCCAGCATGCAACTTTAAAACAGAATGCTCTCGTGGCACTGGCGGATCCAAGGGAGGCCATTCCGGCCATGGCCCACCGAAACGTCTTAAAGGGGGCATCATGTCTTTTGGTCCCCCGAAACCAACAGAAGTAAACTATATTAAAATACGGTAACTTTGAAAAAAGCGCTTCGGGTGAAAGAACCTTCAATTTTAAAGGTATTTTCATAATTGTTTGGAAGCCCAATATGGTAGCATAATAGATTCTGACGCACGTCGAGGGTTCTATGCTGTTTAAGTTCTGCTGACAGGAAGAGTTCACAAAATCAGCAATTTCATTTTTCCTTAGTCAGATAGCTTCATGAATTTAGCTTAGCCAGTAACGGCCAAGCAAATCCAGTGAGCCGGATTTCGAATGCAAAATTTGAACAGGATGTTTTGTGCGTGTGTCCAAGTAAGCCCAGTTGAGCAGCATGCATCGCATGTTAGCGTTGTGGGTCGCTGAGATGAAGAGACAGGCTACGTTGGCTGATTTTTTTTTCCAAAAAGAATAGCAAGAGGAGGTATGTAAGTATTTAGATCTTGAATAAGAGATACCTGGTGGGTTCGCAGATAAGGAAGATTCGGGTGGTAGGACCAGGCTATCAAGCTTTAAGGGTTTTATTACAGTTTAAGGCAGTGATAAATTATTCGTGAAACAAGGTGGAATGTACCACCTATTGAACAATGAGAAGACATACTTCCAAAACAGTTATCGACATCTTTCTTCTTGATGTGTTTGTGAAGCCTTCATGTGTCGTTTCTAACCGTGGTTTGTGTGCAAGTGTCATGCTTATGCTTACCATTATAGATTGTAATGTATCTTGTACCGAACGAGATTTCAAGTAGAGATTACTCATGATATGGTCTACTGTTGAAGAAAATTTACTGACAGTGTGCCATTCTTATCATTGTAATTAACATAAGTATCCCTATAATAGGTATCTCCCAAAATATACGAAACAGGTGCACATATGCAGGTTATTGGCTCAAGATTCAGTTTGAAGGACTTAAGCGATATTGTAAACGCCCTCACTTCCATGGGCAAGATCGACATCTTCATGGACTCCTTTCAACATCGCACACCTAGCGAAAAAAAACAATATTTTAAGGCTGGCTTAATGTAGGCATCTATGAGACAAATTTTGCTCATACACCCTCATAAAGGAAACAAATAGGTTAGGTTTGGTTAGGTCGGGTTAGGTTAGGTCTCTGTTTTAGGTTATACAAATTCTGATTAAAAGAAACAATTTTGCGGCGTGTTTTTCCAAGAAATTGATCCTCGAAAAATTGGTCAGGCTAGGTTAGGCCAGGTTGAGGTTTTAAGTTGAATATTTTTATGCAAAAAGTTGTTTGAAAATTTCCAATTTTTTAAACAATTTGTTTTCTTGCATGGAAGGTTAGGCTAGGTTAGGTTAAGTTAGGCTACATTTTTGTTGCTTTGAACATTGCTTTTAATGCTATCTTACCGAAATCCAAGTCCCTTTTTTGGTGTTACTTTATCTCCCAACTGAAAAAGTATGCACTTCCAGAGGAAATGAGTGGTTGCATCATATTGACAATATTTATAAGCATTGCATCAGCAAAAAAAAAAAATCCACCAACGCAAAAAGTACCTTCCACCGCAAGCTTAGCACTATATTTATACCACTAGACACTTGGATGATGATATGGATGGCCATACCCAACAAGGAAACACTCTGATAATAGGTTAGTCTTTCCTTTGAAGTCTGTTGGATGAAAAATGTATTGGCCTTCATCACCTTTTGTTCTGAAAAGTTTCAAATCTGATAACACCAGACAAGCGTTGCCTATTAATTAGTACATACCTAGGTCGGTACATAGGTACCTTCCTGGAATCTTGTGATTATTGCCTTATGCTTTGGGTATTAGTGCACTTTAGCGCGCGCCCTGGAGACCCCTCCACCGGAAAACCGGAGGGGGCGAAATCCGCCCATCCCTCCGGTGTTTCGTACATAGCTCCAGATTTTACCGGCCGATATACGCCATTGTTTGCGTACCTCTTTAAAAATGACCGGTACGTTGTTTAAAGAACGAAAAACGAAAATGGGCCGTTTTTTGTCGAGTTAGGGGCCGTTGAAGTAAAAACAATTATCAGCGCCAGAATACAACACTCGGCTCTGAAATGCTTCCCGTATATTGGCAAAGGGAAGTGTTCTTGGCAACAATAGCGATTTGTTTGATACATATGGTTATGCTATATAGTTTCAAAGTCATGTTAGGTAACCGAGGTCAAGTCAGGTCAAGTTCATGACATGTTAATTGAACCAAACTTCGTCAACTGGAATGTTGTCATAAATGCAAATGACTGTCATGCAATTGATGTCACCTTCCATGGTACTCCCTACACATCCTGAAAACTATTGCTTGTCATTGTGTACCGATTCCATACTTCCTTCATGTACTTCCCTCCTTTTTTGCGGAGCCGATTGCGCGGAGCCGCCCAACGGAGCAGTGGGGCGGGCGGCCTGGTTCCGGTAACTGGAGCAGGTAATGGCCTAATAAAGTGCTTCTATATAGGTCGCCTGAGGTCAAACGCCGGGTTTATCATCTGTATTGCATCATTAGTAATGTCCAAAACATCATTGATGCCGATTTCTGAGCATTTAAACACAATCACAGCGATCCAGAACGATGAGAAGCCAAGCCACGCAAGACGAGAAAATTTGAAATTTTGACATTATTTGACCTTAAATATATTGATCTAAGGTCATGCAATTTGTACACAATAGAGATCACTGCTGTACCCATCCACCCTGGGAATTTCGTCGCTCCAGCTTCAATAGGAGCCGAGATCATAGGGAGACGGAGGCGAAATCCGCCACCGTCCAGTGCGCGCAATCTTAAGAGGTCCTCCAGAGTGCGTGTTAAGGTACGTACAAAACAAGTTTTGCACATTTTACCTCCATGAATCAAGCACATAGGCTTAGGTTTCGTTCAGCTTGGTTAGATTAGGTTAGGGTCGGTTTTTCTTTTTAGTTGAAAACAAAAATATGAAAAACTTTTAAAAATACATTTTCCCACAAACAAAAATATGCAAGAACATGCTAGATTCGGCTAGGCTTTGGTTCATTTGTATTTGCTTTTTGAGATTAAAACAAGGAGAAGTTCTTTTAACCATTCTGACGTGGAAGGTTAGATAGTAAATTCGTGGTTGAAGGAGTTTTATGAATCCTTGGAATATACCTTTCCAATGCAATGTTTATGAATGTGACTGACACCAATTAGGACCACCCATTTTCTGTGCAATGCTTACTTTTCAGTTTGTGAGCAAAGTAACACCAAAAGGAGGCTTTGAGTTTGATAAAAAGCAACGTTTATAAAACATAAAATAGAAACGCAACAGAACCTAACACGCGCCCTGGAGGGCCTCTGAAAATCACGTGCACGGATTTTGGAGGCGGCGGATTCCGCCCCCACCCCCTAGGATCTCGGCTCCTGTTAAAGTCGGAGCAACGAAATTCGCAGGGTGGATGGGTACGGCAGTGACCTCTATTGTGTGCAAATTTCATGACCTTCGGTCAATATCTTCAAGGTCAAATGAGGTAAAAATGTCAAAATTTCCTGGTTTTGCGTAGATTGGCTTGTCATTGTTATGGCTCGCGGTGATTGTGTTTAAATGCTCCAAAATGGGCATCAATGATGTTTTGATCATTACCAATGATGCAATACAGATGTTAGACCATTACATGCCAGAGGCATTTAACCTCAAGTCACCTATATAGCAGCACGTTATCGGGTCATTACTTGCTCCAGTTACCGGAACCGGGCAGCCCGTCCGACTGCTCCGTTGGGCGGGTCGGCGCAATCGGCTTCCCAAAGAAAGGAATGAAGTACCTACATGGATACGGTATTGAAACGCTTAGGTACACAATGACAAGCAGTAGTTTTCAAGATGTGTAGGTAGTAACATGCAAAGTGACATCAATTGCATGACGGTCATTTTCATTTATGACAACATTCCAGTTGACCTTGTTTGGTTCCATTAACCTGTCATGGACTTGACCTGACTTGACATCGGTGACCAAACATGACTTTGAAACTATATAGCATAACAATACACATCAAATAAATGGCTAGTGTCGCCAAAAACACTTCCGTTTGCCAATATTTGGGAAGCGCATCAGCGCCGATTTTAGTTGTCTGGTGCTGCGAATTTTTTTACTTTAACGGCCCCCAACTCGAATAATGTTCGGTCGATTTCCGTTTTCTGGCTTGAAGCAATGCGCCGGTCATTTCTAAGGAGGTACGCAAGGAATGGCGTAAATCGACCGGTAAAATCTTGAGTTATGTGCCAAAAACCGGAGGGGTGGGCGGATTTCACCCCCTCCAGGGCGCGTGTTAAGCTAGCCTAACCTCCCATTGGAGATATGATCATGGTTGATAATCAAATGGGGTATTTTGATAGATGGAGCACTTTGTTGTTCTTGTTGTGGCAAGATAATTGTCTAAACTAAGATGTCTAGGAATAAAATGTTGTGAACTCAAAGGTGCATATTGAAGTATATGTGTCCTTATTTTCAGTCTGGATTCTCCATCTCAACCTTCCCGTGAGGGGGTAGTTTCTGCCTCCAACCTCTCCTGTCTCGATCTTCCGCCTGCACCAGAAGTCGGTCCCAGCCCAGCCTCTGCCTGCTGAGATCCTGAGTTGCACCACCCTAATGAGACTGAGATTAGCTTGCTTACTGTTACTCCAAGGAAGAAGTTCACATTAACAATTTTCTCAATAATTAATGTCTTGGAGACAGCTGCTAATGTGGTCATGTAAAGAGCAGGTCATGGTTTTTGCACTGTGGAAAGAGCGGGGATAGAAATATACAACCGGTTTAATGTCTCTAGCTTACCATGCGAAAGATTGGCAACTTTGAGATACGTTTTCATTTTTTTCCTTGAACAAAGGTAAGCCTGTTGTTGATGTCAAAATAATTTGGTAGAAGCCAAAATAATGCTGGCAATACGGTGCATTTGCCAGCATTGCCGTTAAGCCAAAAATAATGACAGGATGTGCACCCTCCAAATCCATCCCAGCCTTCATGCAAATTTCGGGGAGGCCAACTTTCGGCGCGGACCCCTCCCCCCAATGGCGTACTTAGGGTTTGCGTCATGGGAGGAGGCAAACGGATTTGGAGGGTTTCTAACCCTCCAAATCACTATTTTTGGTTCAGTGGCGCCGGATTTCGAACACTATTTTTTAAAAGGAACTTCTTATTTTAAAAATACAATGATTAGTGGCCAGCTTAGTTATCATGCCGAGGAGGCCCAATATATCACTATCGTTGCAGAGTCACCGGGTTTCAATCCTAACTCCCCCCGCTCTGTCCGGTGGTATTTTTTTGCATCCCTTCATAAGTCAGCTGATACTGCTGAAGCTGCACGTGTACAAATCATTTCAAAATACAAAATTTTCCAGTTTCAGGTATCCCAGTTCAAAATAACGGTCGCCATCACGCCAACATTCATGCACGTGTACGCTCGCCTTGCGCATTCGACGTATTCGCCACACTTCGTGTGATTCTACGATTTCTGCTAGGCCTCATATGATCTGCTAATTGCTAGAACATGATAATCTTACCCCATATTTTACGAGATGGAATGCCCCACATGGGAGTTGGCTGGGGAAAATTAAATAAATTAAATTCGACAATTAGCTTTCTTCCGACATTTTCTGTTGATTAAGAAATCCGGATACCCGCTGAGCATTGATGCACATAACACGCACCGTGGGGGGCTCTGAAAATTACGTGGACTGGAGGGGGAGGATTCTGCCCCCTAAGATCTCGGCTCCTATTAAGGGTAGAGCAACACAATTCGCAGGGTGGACGGGCACGATAGGGAACTCTATTATGTGCAGATTTCATGACCTTAGGTCAATATCTTCCAGGTCAAATGAGGTCAAAATAACACAATTTTCTGGTTTTGAGTGGCTTGGCTTTTCATTGTTAAGGATCGCTGTGATTGCGTGTAAATGCTCCAAAATTGGCATCAATGATATTTTGGACATTACTAATGATGCAATACAAATGCCAGATCCGCCATTTGACCTCAGGTCACCTATATAGGATCAATTTATCAGGTCACTACCTGCTCCAGTTACCGGAACCGGGCTGTCCACCCGACTGCCCCGTTGGACGGCTCTGCGCAATCGGCTTCGTAAACAAAGGAATGGAATACATGAATAAAGTGTGGAAAAGCTTAAGCGCACAATGGCAAACAGTAGATTTCCGGACGTGTAGGGAGTAAAACGCAAAGTGACATCAATCGCATCACAGTATTTGCATTTGTGGGTTACTTATTTGCATTTATGGCAACATTCCAGTTGACCAAGTTTAGCTCCATTAGCCTGTCATGAACTTGACCTGATTTGACCTCGGCGACCTAACATGACTTTTAAATTATATGGCATAACAATATGCATCAAAGAAGTCGCTGGTGTTGTCAAGAACATTTCCTTTTTGTCAATATAGGGTAAGAGCATTAGCACGGATTTTGTGGTCTAGCGCTGATATATTTTTTTAATTTAACTTGACAAATGTTCGACCGATTTTCATTTTGCTTGGTTTAAACAATGCGCCGGTACTTTCGAAACAGGTACGCCAAAAAATGGCGTATATCAGCAGGAACAATATGGAGTTGTGTACGAAACATCGTGGGGGGGGCGGATTTCGCCTCACCCTCCAGGACATGTGTTAACCTGTCATGAACTTGACCTAACTTGACCTCGGCGACCTGACATGACTTTGAAAAACATAGCATAACAATATACACCAAACAAGTCGCTAGTGTTGCCAAGAACACGTCCTTTTTGCCAATATACGGGAACCGCATCAGCCCCGATACTTTTGGTCCGGCGCTGAGAAAATGTCTTGATTTTAACGACCCCTAACTCGAAAAATGCTCGCTATATTTTCATTTTTCTTACTTTAAACAACGCGCCGGGCATTTCTAGCAGGGACACAAAAAATGGCGTATATCCGCCGGTAAAATCTGGAGTTATCTACGACAAATTGGAGGGGTGGGCGGATTTCGCCCCCCCTCCCAGGGCGCGTGTTAATCTCTTTGGGTAGATATGCTATCAGATTAGCTACCGAACCGATCCCATGGCTCGGTGCGTTTTTTGAATCAGTTGCGTTTTTTCTTCGTCTACAGATGTGTAGACCCTGGGCTCCTGTAGTGAGATTGCATGTGAGGTGGCACTGGTACTAGCCCCAGGATGCCGGCAGATGAGTCATCCAGTGCGGCGACCTCGTGACCAGGAGGGCCGGCCGGATACGTGACGTGGTGGGGTGTGTACGGGATGGGAACGTAGGTTTTCGCTTCGTGAACGATAACTCCAGACAGTTTTTGTTATGGGCCGGCCACATTTTTAGACACTGGTTTTTGTCAGGGTTTTGTTGTTCTTGTGCTCCAATGAATTTTGCTACGTATCGGCGCGTTTTCGAACACATTGATGTGTCGATTTAGTGCCCGGCCTTTTTATTCTTTTTATATTTATGTTGCTTTTTGCGAGGCCAGCCTGTTTTTGAAGCCCTTATGCAGTCGCATGGGACCAGTGTGCTTTGAGGGCCTCTAGTGTGTTTTAGAGCTCCCATGGTGTTTATTTAGGGACGCAACGCATGTTTGGAGGCCCTGTGAGAGTCCCGCTTGTTGCGAGACTCGGTGTGCTTTAAGGGTTCGGTGCCTTTTCGGCCTCCCGTTGTGCTCTTAGAGTTCTGCTGTTTATTTCGGGCTCCTGACACAAATTTGTGGGGCCCCAGGACGACATTGGGATGCTGGGGGCGACTTTTCGAGCTCAGGCACGTGGTTCTAGGGACTTGACGCCAGTGGGTTTCTGGTACCCCTTCTGATTTTGTGTCCGAATCTCGGCCTTAATTTTTTTTAGCGTTGGTACCATATTTTTGGTTCCATCCGCGATTTGTCAAGCTTCAATCCATTTTTTTTTTGTCAGGGCCTTACGCGATTTTTCAAGCATCTGGTGCTATGTTTGAGGATCCAGAACGATTTTCCTGTCTGAGAAATGGGCGCTAAATGACCAACCATGGTCGATGCGCCCTAAAACCACAATCACACACACATCCTGTCGGAGAAATTATTTCTTTTAGAAGAACTCCTTATTTGGAAGAGCTCCGCCTTCACCATTTTCGGGTCCCGATTCGACTTTTGAGGTCACGCTGTGCTCAATTGGGGCCATCGACGCCGATTTTTGGGAGCCTCGACGCAAGTTTTTGCTGCCACGACACAAATTCTTGGGACTACCAACAGTAATTTTGGATCCAGAACGCGATACTTGGGGGACCCGCCCGGAAGTTCGCGGGGCGCATTGTACTTAGCTCGGGCCCATAACACGATTTAGGCGGGCACCGGTGAAAAATGTCCGGCCCAGGCGAAAGCTTTCTGGGGCTAGTTTTAGTTACTCAGAGCCCCTACGCGAATTCGGAAGGCCCGATGCGAATTTGTAGGATATCAGCACGATTTATGTGTACTCCGGCACGATTATTGGGAGATCATCCCACCCAGGATGGAGGGAGGACATATTCCCCCTTTGGTACGCCATTGCGTCTGCTCATCGAGCTTTTTGTTTGTTTTGTTCAGCCGATGGCACTCTTCACAGTAGAAATACCCTTCTGAAAATTTTCTTTTGGGACCTGGTCAAAATATTGAGGTGCTTGGGTAGTTCCAATCGAGTCGTGGTGTGATTTGCTTGTTTGCAGGTAGAGTTCCATCTTTTCGAGGCTTCTACAACGTAGCATATATAGTTGCTGTTTTGGTCGCCTAATTTATATGATTGCGCAGCTAATAATGCTGCGACCCCGTAAACCAGCCGATCCACCGACCCGCAGCTGTAACGCGCCTAGTAACTGCTTAACCGGCCGCCCGGCCGGCCGAACGCGTAGACAGCGTTCTGAGACGGTGGTTCCGTGATGGCTGTTGCCAACGATCAGTACTTTTTGTCAGGCTGGTGCGATCCCCGATGAACCATCCTCAACGTGTGTTTGAGGGTGGCTTCCTGAACTGTCGAGCTGCGCGGATCTGTCACGGTCAGACGCATCTGTAAATCAACTGACTGTTTTTCGGCCTCTAAATTCAGAACGTATAACATTTACTGTCGGCGGTCTCATTGTTACATTATACAAACGTCCTTTCTGAAGCGCGCGATTTGCTGTTTGCTGCCGTTTACTTACTTAATCCAGTCTGAACAATATATTAATGCAGAGAACATTGAACTCTGGTGTTATCGCGGCACGACGTCGGAATCCTAGATGACATCACAGTCCTATGAGACAACTACACTACAACCGGTTCGTCGTGACGTCGGATCAGCAATGAGTCCCGGAAAATCCCGAAATCCTTCCAAATTACATCCCTCCGAATTTTGACTACCGCTAGAACCGTCATATACAATTGTGTACCTGTGTTGTGCGTCCGCTGTGTACTGGATTCTGTACGTGTGAACTATTGCGTGAACCGGGATACTTGATAGAAACTATTTCTCCATATAAATTAGCGAAACTAAAATTTTGTAACCCGTTGAAAAATAAGTAAATTAGGCAAAAATGACTGAAATGACATTTGAAAGACTTGCCGACAGCCTTAACCCGTCTCTCCAGTTAGATCCTCACACCGCCTCGGGGGGGAGGTTGATAGGGACCCCCTCTAATCTCCAAACTAAGTGTCGCACGAAAACGAAATAGGTGTCATCGGAAAGATCTCGACGAGTAGGGCCAGACATCACCAGACCCAAACAACTCCCACAAAAGTAACGTCACGAGGGGTCTATATTTTCACGACTTACATCATGTGTCTAGCTCTGGTGAATTTATTTTGAGGGAGATTTGAAAGAAAGAAAAAAATTGGTATCAGAAAAGGAATGCGAAATCGACCATAAAACGATTTCGACCAGGACCATAAAACGTTTGGCCATCCAAAAATGTTATTGTTTAAAAAATTTGAGCTTTCAAGTTTTATTTCATTTTCCTTTTCTGATGGGTAGAGTGGACAAAAAAGGTTTTTCGAAGGGAACTTACACCCACAAAAAAAGCTTACTTTAGCCAGAATCTTATATTTTAATTCTAATGGGCAATTATACAAAACGAACAAGTATTCAAAAAGGGAAAACATTGATAAATTTCCCTGAAGGGTTTTGCTGCATTCCCTAAAGATAAGCAAACGCTGAAAGTTGTATTTTAATATCTTCATCCGTTAAAGCGTGACGACTGGTTGAACTTTTTTGGAGGTGACCTCACTTGGCCTTGACTAACTCGTTGATTCTAGATGACCTGACTACAAAATTTTGAGAAAAACATGCCAAATTGATGTGGGAAACGGTATGCCAAATTTCGTCGCACTGCCGCTTGCCGTTCTTTCACTGTCCGCGGAAAACTTTAGGGGGAGTCGTCAACTTCCCCCCCCCCGAAGGAGCGGGTTGCTACAGTTAGGATGGAATTGCGAGCTCCGGGCATGAGCCAGAACATGCAACCCTTTGCAGGAGAGCGGCACCATATATTATGTGAGTGGATTGAACAATTAGAGCGCATCAGTTACCCGATGGATAATGACTACCTGTAAATAATATCTCTGAAAACTCTTAGTCGACCAGCTGCTGAATTTCTACAACGCATACTTTTGCACCAACCCATCTTGACGTTGACAGAGATCAAACAGGTATTGCAAAAAAAGATACTCAGACCTTTCGGACCAGAAATGCTCCCACGAATTCCTGAGAAAATTGAAGCACCACCGAGCTGAACTTGTATAGAACTTTGGTGTGTGGTTGCTCACTATGGCCACGTAAACTTATGCCGACTAGGACAGCCCCACAATTCAGGAAATCTTGATAGACGTTTTAATAAGGGTGTCCAAAGCGGACAGCTGGCCAGTAAATTATATCGGCACTAACTTAGAAACCTAGAGGAGGGCATCCAGTCTGCAGTGCGCGAACAACAGCTGGACAGGACAGTAGAGCTGTCGTGGAGTACAATAACTGATGGAAGTAGGCGCAATTCGTCCAGAAGTAGGAAACGATAGGCTAGATAAATTTGGGAAATAGTAACGGCACTGGGAGAAACAGTAACAAAACTGACAGGGAAAAAATTAGGACCACAAAAACCGGAGAACCAACCCCAGCCTGGATCCAGGGTATTTCACTAGTTCTACCCTCAGCATCCGAGACCGCCACGATAATACACCCTAGGATCCAACCACCGACCCTCTCCGCCACGCCCTCCTGCGGGCCCCAGAGTATGGAAGCCACATCAGCCAAATCCGTCCTTCCAGTAGACTACCGATGGCAAACCCCCATCTACATAATGTGTGCCAAAATTGGTCACCTGGGTCGTCAGTGCCGCTCCTGCCAAAATCCCCCTGGACGGTCGGAACACTAAAGACCTCCCTCGTGAATGAGCACCACGATGGAGCTACGAAAATTGGGAGATGAACCACAGAAAAACGTCAGAAAGAAGACAGGCCCCGATAAAGGTAAGCAAAAACAAGCGCATTTACAACAAATTTGCATAAAACTTAATACCGTCATGTGCTGGCTTAGAATTTGCAACCAAAAGACCTACACACTTGTGGATACTGGAGCAGACATCTTATTTGTCCTGAAAGAGTTGTTTGATCAAATTACAGATGATCAGATCATCAGTTTTCTGGAGACTGAAAAAAAAACGCATTCTCCTCATCTCGGCCAACGGCCATCGCTTGAAATATATCGGAGCCGGGTCATTTATTTTATTCATGAAATATATCTTCACGCTAGCCCAGCCAAGGACCCTCACCATCTTCCATCCCTGGAGCACTGTCCGTTGACAATGGACCCTTTTCGTCAACCGGGGACACTTTCCGGGGCCCTTGCGTAGGACCAGGGGGCTTAGGGTCACCTGCACCGACGCCTTGAGGGTCCTTTCCGACTTCAAGGGGCGGCTGCCTCCTCTCCCTTGGTTTCGCCTCTGGCTTGCGGTGACCGGGCCGGCGTTTGACATGTGCCGAAGACAAGGTCACAATGTCTCGGCCCGGACCAACTGAGTGGGCGCTGATTTCGTCACCGGTGATTGTGTCTGTGTCGGCCCGGCGCCGTTTTGTTTGACAGTGTCGGCGACCGAAACGCTTGTCTCGGCTCAGAATAGGCCGGCCACAAAACGTAAGAGCGGATGCCACTCACACGCCGCACGCTCCGACCGGGCCGCGAGTGCCGGCCAGCCGAAGCGGTGCGGCCTCGCCGACCAGGTGACGCTGTGACCAATGCCACGAGTGCACCTGGTGCTCTCGAGCCACTGGTCGCGACGCACACAGTGCCGGTGGGAGATGCCGATACGAGGTGTGTGTGTGTGTGTGTGTGTGTGTGCGCGGCACGGAGCTCACCTGTGAGGTGCAATCCGGCCAGCTGTGCAGCACGCTTGGCGCAGGCAGCCGCGACTCAGATGTCCACTGGCCATCACTGGCCACTACCAGCCGAGCTGGGCGCCGACGGCAGCCGCATGGTTCCCGGCGGACTGCGGCTGCAGCTACAGTCGAGCCGAGCTGCACTGTCGGCCGGCGGCAGGCGGGCTGGGCCGACCCCGCTGTCCTTGTCTCCCCGGCCGGCCACACCGTGTCGGCGGCCACTCGGTCGGCAAGTCGTGCTCAGCTCAACTGATGCGCTCTCACGGCCATTCGCCGGCCGTGATCCGTGTCTGGGTCACCGTGTCAGCCAGATAGATCGACCGTGCTCGACTGTACATGACCAGGTGGGTGACTCATCTCCGAGCTCATCGCCGACTGACACCGCGCGCCGGGATTAAGCCAAAGTCGTCACCGGAGCGGGCAAAAGTCCAGCAGATGGATGAGTGTACCAGCGCACGCCTGCTATCGGTCGGTGCTGGCGGCCGGCGTGGCGGGCAGCAGCAGTCTCCGGCCGACTCGCTGCAGTCCTCGAGCTGTCAGCGGCTACGGCTGTCATGGGCGGCCCGACCAGCACGACCGCCCCTCGGTGTGGTAAGCCGGCACGATTGTATCTGACCGACTCGGGCGTCCTTGTACCTTCTGAGCTCGGCAGACGCCGACACCGGACGGCGGTGCAACTCCGCTTGGTCTAGCCGCCAGGCCTCAACACAGCAGCTAATACTTGTGGTTGGTGGCTGCAGGTGTCAGCGTGAGGTCAACTGTTGGCACGGCTTTGGCGGGCTTCCGCGCCTAGGAGCCGAGCAACACCCAGCTGTCGGGTCGCACCACGTTACAACACGTGCACGGGAGGTCAGACGGGTTGGGTCGGGTCGAGCCGTTGCCACACGGCGTCCACAGGGCGCTCCGTCATGGCACGCTGCACTGGCACTAGTGTGTCACGCCTGACGATGGCGCGGGCCGGCGGTACCGTCCTGGTACCGACGCCATCCCATCCCACCCGTGCCATTGATCGATAACTGCACGGCGGCCCACGCTCGCTCAGTCCACATTCGTGCCCTTGAGTTCAGCGGCGCTGCTGACTGGAACGGCGCTAATTTCCGAGGAGCTGAGAAAAACAACGGCCAAAATTTCGGTGGCGTTTAAGACTCGAGGAGTCGCTACGCTTAATTTGCCTTCATCTGAGCTGTTCTGAACAGCTATCTCATAGATAAATGACTATAGCTATCACCAATAAATCTATGTTGGCTGCCGTGCCTGATCATCGCCCAAATGACAAGAGTTTTTTTGTACGGAAATTCGTGTTTCTACCGTTAAGTTAGCTGGCTTTTCTCGCGATATAATTGAATACAAATGACGAACCAGAACGAGCAAGTCATTAGGTAGGTAGAAAAATAGACTCGTCCACCATCACGTGAGTGACAAATACTTGTTCTGGGTCGGAGCATTCTTAAGTCAGCTGGCTTTTTTAGGACTCATGTGACGAAATATGGAATGTTTTCGGATGCTAATGGAAAACTCCTACCTTGAAATGTTAAGGAAGGTCAAGGTTAGTGACCTGCGTCACGTCAATTACGTGCTTCTATGGCGTGGGGATAGTTCAATTTGTGGGTACCTTTTCATGCGGAAAATGATTTGAAAAAGTATGTAATAAGCGTTTGCGGCTGAATTATGTGCTGAAGGTCAAGTACAAGGCTAGGCCACTTATTCTACATCTTTTCCACAACGCCATCTGATACATAATAATGCTGCTCCTCACTTGGATGTATTTTAATTCAGTTTCATCGCCACCTAGGAGGTATGTATGACATTGGATGACCAACGAATCATCCGAGATAACCTGGCTTCGTATGATCCGGCCTTATTGAACCTGATTTTACCTCCATTGAAATTACCTTCCAATCAGTGTACACCAGAGTGCAGGCTCAAGAGATCATTTTATCGAGCTATGCATCGTCCCAGCGTGACGTGAAGTCAGGCCACAAGGCTAGGAGCTAAACAATTTGCAAAGATGCTTCAGCATCATGTTAGTTCTTCTTAGAACGCACTTGATATACTTCAAAAGGTATGTTCCGGAAATATTCAAGCTATAACTATTTTTACCTGACCATGCAGCGTAGCCTGATCTGACCTTAAGATTTCCGGATTTCAATAAAACCTAAGCATTATGCTTAAATGTGTCGGTTGAAGGGACCCAGAGCGCGCGCGCACACGCACACACGCACGTACGCACGCACACTCACACATACACACACACACCCCACACACACACACACACACACACACACACACCCCCACCCACACACACACCCCACACACACACACTTATCGTGAATACCGATGATTGTGGTCTGGAGGTCACCAACGAGGACATCCATTTTACTCCAACGAAGAATCGTCAATTTTTGTCTTGCTCACAGAGCAACATGTGCTGTGTACGACGGACGTTTTATTTGAGAAGCAACACCTAATTGTTGTATCCCATGATGAATTGGAACGCCGAGGAATCAAGAAAACCAAGCACAGTGTGTATGTATCGTCTCATGCTCACCATGAATATTTATCGAGAATACCGATTTCTGTGGTCTGGCGGTTACTACCGAGAATGCCATTTGAAGTCCGAGAAGTGTGTTGTATGCCATAATTGGTGTGCCTGTGCGGTTTGTGTCTGTGGTAATCGCCTGTGCGAAGTCCAAAGAACTTGGTCCCACTGGTTAGTGTAGGACCGCCGTACCCAGAACATCATGGGATCGTAGCCTGATGTGCAGAGTTGTAGGGGACGATGATTATTGGGGTTTTAGGGTGCGTCAATCCATGTGGATTATATTGCACCCATAACAAAACTACTTAGACATGCGTCTGATTGTCACGTTCGAATAAAATGTGTCTGGTGGAGTAAGATATCACTTAGGCAGGTGCATATGTCACTTGAAGTCGTATCTCCGCGAGGAAGCCCAAAATTGCTCCGTTATATATAAATCGGGAATCGTTTCCCAATAAATCAACTAATCTCAGAGTAGTCGCATCATATCCGAAGTGTCGCCTGCGTTCTTCTGCATACGCTGGGCACGCCATCAGCACATGTTGCACAGTCAGCGCGGCATCACACTTCACGCATTTCGGCCTGTCGTCTCCGCACAGTAAGTATCTATGTGTTGCAAGTGTGTGTCAAATTCTGAGACGACAGATGGCCAATTCGCCCTTTCTAGTTCGACTGAATGACGACGGCCACAGTGCCAAGTGTGGCTTGATTCGCTTCCATTTGCTTACTTTTATTCGGTCCCAGCTTTCCTGCCACTGTCTGAAAAGAAATGATGATATTGTAGGGTAGTGGTCACAAGCAGGAAGTGGAAGTGCACGACATGTCGAGTGTGCTGCACGTCCTGCAGCTTGATCTGCCAGCTCATTTCCACTGATTCCCACATGTGCGGGGATCCAGCAAAGTGAGACATCCTTTCCCATCAGATGGAGCGAAGTGAGTTGCAATAAAATGTCTCGTGCAATGACGTTTTTGGGATTAAAACTACGCAATGCTAAGAGACTCCTGAGAGAGTCGGTCAGAATTACATGGAAAACCTCGTCATCAACCTCGATGTATGCCAGTGCTTTGTTGATGGCGATCAACTCGGCCGTGAAGACTGTGGCGTGTGGCGGCAGGGAGAAAGATCGTGTGACTGATCCCCTCACGAAGGCGCCACCCACTCCTGTGTTTATCTTCGAGCCATCCGTGTAGGTGATGACGTGATTATGATACGGTGTGTATATATGCTCCAGCGAGTGTTAGTGTAACTCCTCTTTTGGGACATCTCGCTTTCTCGTGTCCGCGAGGGAAATATCAACAGAGGGAGAGATCAGCTCCCACGGGGGAGCAGACTGTTCTTCATATTGAAATTCCTTGTAGTCTTACTTCCATTCGTCCTAGGAGCGTCTTCATTCGAACACAGTAAGGAGTTCCTCTCCTAGTGCGATTTCGAAGGATCGCATGCGTATCATGATCAAAAACCGCCGGATATGACGGGTGTGTCGCGAACTGTCGCATTTTACAGGCGTATCGGAGACCCAGCATGTTGCGTCTCATAGACAGTGGAGGCTCATGCGCATCAACCAGCACGCTAACCGTTGGATAAGTGCAAAATGCCCCTGTAATTATTCGCACCGCAGCATGATGTACTGGGTCAAGCGTTCTCCTTGTGGTAGCACATGCACCGTCGTATATAAAACAAACATAGTCGAGCTTCGAGCGAATCAGACTACGATACAGCAGGCGTAATGTCTTTCCATCAGCACCGCATGACGTACGAGATACACACTTCAATATTGCAAGTGCTTTAAAACATTTGTCTCGAAGTGTTTTGATATGTTCTCTGTATGTAAGACGACGATCATATTGCACACCAAGGAAACGAGTCACTGGTGCTGTAGGCACGTCTTGCCTGTACAATCTAAGCGCCATGTCCGGGCAGTTACATCTACGTCGACAGAAGTGTACTGCATATGTCTTTGCTATAGAAAACTTGAATCAGTTTGTATGTCCCCATTTTTCAAGACGAGAAATTGCAAGCTGCAGCTGTCGCTCCATAAGATGGGTTGACGAGTTGTGCGACCAGATAGCAAAGTCGTCAGCGAAAAGAGACCGTCGGATTGATGAGGGGAGTGAGTCACCGATGTCGTTTATAATAAGAGAAAAGAGAGTCGTGCTCGAGTCGCTGCCCTGAGGAACTCCCTCGACTTGGTGCAGCCAGCCTGAAGTCTGGTTGCCAACTCGCACACAAAACTGTCTGTGTGCCATGAAGTTCTTTAAAAACATGCTCAAAGCTCCACGAAGTCCATACTGGTGGATCTTCAGCAGGATCCCATGTCTCCAGGCAGTATCAAAAGCGCTCTCAATGTCAAAGAACACTGTCCCAAAGTGCTTGTCCTTCGCAAAAGCCATACGAATCTCTGTGTCCAGTCTTAAAACGTGGTCTACGGTACTGCGGTTTTTCCGAAAGCCGCACTGGTCGTTGGTTAAAATGTTCTGGTTCTCCAAGAACCAAGTCAGACGAAGACTGACCATTCTCTCCATTACCTTACACAACGATGAGATGAGCAATATCGGGCGGTAGTGACTGGGGTCGTCGCCACTTTTACCGGGTTTTAATATTGGTATTACGTTTGCTCGTCGTCAGGCAGATGGGAAACATCCCCGCGTCCACAGTGTGTTAAAAATGGTGAGGAGGGCATGTCTTGCGCATGTCGATAAGTGCTGTAGCATTGCATTGTGTACTCTGTCAGGTCCCTCAGACACACTTCTCAGACCACTTAGGGCGGAGGTAAGCTCAGCTTGAGTAAACGGTACGTTGTAGTTCAGTTGTTCAGATGTATTAAAACTGATCGCATCATTTGGACACCGGGCACGGTGTTGGGCAAAGTTTGGATCGGTATGTTGACTGCGTTTCGCAATAGCATTAGCAATGTGGTTGGCTACCTCTGATGGGTCAGTTATGCTGATTGCTCTAATATTGAGGACCGGCAGTGGGACTGAATCGAACCGACCAGAAATCCTTTTCATGCGCGACCATACCTCGGGCGTTGGTGTTGTTCGGTTAATCTTCCCTATATACGATCGCCAAGACGCACGTTCTGCGGCACGTATAGTTCGTCGAACCAGCGCCATGGTCTTTTTGAACGCTAACAAGTTAGCCGTAGTGCTGTGCTTACTGAACTCTTTGGGAGCCCGCTTGCGGGCGCGGATAGCCTGCTTGCAGTTCTCAGTCCACCAAGGGACTGGAATACGACGCGGAGTTCCAGAGGTGCGTGGAACACACATATTAGCGCATTGGAGAAGTCGTGATGTAAAATCGTCGACACTTGTACATGGGTTTTCAATGTCTGTTGTAAAAGCCACCTGTGCTCGAGATTCAAAATCAGCCCAATCTGCCTTCCTCAAGTTCCAACGTGGCGGTCGTACTCCCAGAACTGTGCCTCTCCGGAAAAGTCAACCATATGGGATAGTGGTCACTTCCGAGGCTATCATCGTGAACTGACCATTCGAACTGCTGGGTTAGTTCGGGGCTGGCTATGCTCAAGTCCATTGCTGAAGTCCGGCCCGATGGCAGCACCAGATGGGTGTGCGCTCCTGTTTTTAGGAGGCAGAGTGGCTCACCCAAGATTAAGGCCTCCAGGACTCGACCCCGTGTGCTAATATCTGGGCAGCCACAAGTTGTGTGGTGGGCGTTGAAGTCTCCTAGTATGAGTACTGGTGGAGGAAGCTCTGTCAGTAGCTGTTTGAGCTCTGCGGTAGGGAACGATATTCCTGGAGGCAGATATAGGGAGCACAGTTTTATGCGATGGTGGCCAAGAGTCACCTGCGCTGCAACTGCTTGCAGAGGTGTTCGGAGGTTGAGCCTACGCGCTAGTATACTGTGGTAGACGGCAAGTAGCACGTCTTCATGCGCAATGTTTCCAGAGTGTACATCTTTACAGAACACAGTGTAACACTTAAATTTCACATTTGTACAAGGTGTAACAAATTTAAAACTAGGCACGAGATCAAACACAGAGGGTTTTCAAACTCCGGCAGTTCCACTGTAAGACGGACGTAAAGGGATCCAATTAAAACAAGCTAAGATGATGCAGTGAATCACTCACTGGTCACTGCAGCGTGGTGGATCCAGAGTGGGTCCGAGACCTTACCCTGGGGCCTGCTCCATCGGTCGGAGACACCTGCCATGGTGGAGCTCGTTTCCTGCCTCTGGTTGTTGATGGGGACGCCAGAGCATCGCACCCTCGCGATGGAATGGGTGGTGGGGTTTGAAAAGTTTCAGCCGCGGCTGAGGAAACTCCAGGTACCGATGTGGGTTGAGTGGCTACCTGGGGGCATGGGCTCTCGGTCGCACGCTCGGAGACGTGTTGCGGCTAGCGCGCCCCACCGGTCCCAGGTCCGGGGCTGCTTGACGAACACTGGTCGCCGGGTCTCGTGCCAGTGTTGGAGGCACGATTGGGATGCGTCGCGATGACACATCGTAGACCGTTGGAGGGGGCAGGGGTGGAAGAGGGGAGGGGGAGGGTGGGGGGTTGGGGATTGTGATGATGCGGGGTTGGAATGGGTCACTTTTGATGTGGAAGTAGGGGTGGATGAGGTATTCCAGGGTTTGGCGTTTTTCTTGGCACGCTGTACCAGAGACCAATTATCTCCCTCCTTTTGTGCCTCAGGCCCAGCAACTTCTTCAGAAGGCCGTGTGGGAGCTATGGGTGGCGTTGCTTTGTCCTGTTCCGGCCTAGTCGTTCGGACTGTGGGTAGCACATCCGGTGTGCCTGACCCTGTGGAAGGGGGTGTGCAGACAAAACCAAACGAGCGCAACAAAGTACTCAGTTGGGCAAGCAGTTGTGTGGCACTAGTGGGGTGTTGCTGAGCGTAATTGGTCAGGGTACTGCGAGTCATGTCGGCGTAAGACACCTTCGGATGGCTTTCCTCGTACACCTCACGTGCTTGACGAAAGGACAGATTTCGTGTACTTTTCAACGACAGCATCTCTTTTCACCTTTATATACGCTGAACATGATCGGTCAGATGTTGCATGCGGCACCTGTGTCCTACCACAATTCACGCACCACAATTTCTCCGATTCACACTTCTCAAGGATGTGATCTGGTGAGCCGCATTTTCCACACGCAGGGCGACCGCGGCAGTATCGAGTTGTGTGGCCGTACCGCTGGCATCGGAAACACCGCATAGGATTCGAAACGAATACTCGTACCTTTACGCGTATGTATCCTACTTGCACCGTTGATGGCAGGTCAATGGAGCTGAAGGTGAGGATGATGTTGTTTCTCGGTTTAAGTTCCTTTCCCCTTCGCACCTTCATTCTCTGCGCCTCTACAACTCGTATTCAGTTAATCCATCGACAATCTTGGGCTCAGTGACATCCCAAAGATGCAAAAGTTCTTTGTATTGTGTGCCTCCACTTTTATTGGAATAGCGATATCTCTGGTACCGTCTGGGGTTCGTGCGCTGTATACGAACTTCTCTAGTCCTGAAGCCTTTGTGTCTTTGCGTCTTGTTCATGTCTAAGCTCCACTTCTATTCCTCCGTCACGTAATTTATCACAGCGAGTAACTGTCCCGAGCTGGTCACACCCTCTCTTACGCTGGAAGGGCGAGAGGCATGATAGCGTCTGATCTGGGTCAATGGGTAGAAATATTAAAATGCGTGGTATGGATCTCCTTGACGTCGAACTCGTGTTACTAGGGTGTCGGTCTCTGTTGGGCGGATTGCCCGGGGAACATTCAGGGCGGTATGCCTCTGCCGGTGTCGGGTCAGTGAGTATACTTCCGCTGTGCATGCCGGTGTTCTGGTCCCCTACAGGCCTAGTGTGAGTTTTTGGGTTGTAAGACTCATAAAGACATAAAGACATAAAAGATTAGTGCAACTATGAGCCACAAGGGCCCTTCTTGGTTGCACTCTGTACACTGAACCAGTTGTCCACCAAATCTGTCAATCAGCCCTCCCTGTAATACTGAAAAGCAAGCCCTCTATTCTTATAATGATTGTCTATGCTGTTTTTAAAGATGTTCAATGTGCTGCTACTGACAATGTTTCATGGCAGCTGGTTCCAGTGTTCTACTACCCTGTTTGTGAAGAAAGTCTGCCTTAACCTTGTTCTGCTGTGGTTAACTTTAATTTTGAATTTATGGCCTCTAATTGCATCATTTCTATTCAATTCAAACATCTCCCCAAGATATCCCATCTCCAAACCATATACAAATTTAAAGACCTCGATGAGATCTCCTCTCAGCCTGAATATGTTATCTAAGTGAAAACATATTCAATTTCTTCAATCTTTCCTCATATGCCAGGTTGCTTATGCCATTAACCATTTTTGTAGCCCTCCTTTGTACTCTCTCTCTAAAAGCCAACAATCTTTTTCATAGCTAGGGGACCAAGCTTGGATGCAGTATTCCAAATGTGGTCTGACATATGCACAGTAAAGCTTCCTGATCACTTCCTCACTTCTGTATGATACATTCCTATTTATTTCCCCGAGCATTCTCAGTGCCTTCTTCCTGGCTTCCTTGGTCTGTTCTGATAGCCCCCAATTTTATGTTTAGAATAACACCTAAATCCTTCTCCTGTTGAGTCCCTGATAGCACTTGGCCACCCATCAAGTATGGAGCCTTCATATGCTGCTTACCTACATGCATGATTTTGCACTTATCAAAATTAAATTTCATTTGCCATTCTTCAGACCACTTCACAAGTTCGTCTAAGTTTTTTTGCAGCGTCTAAGACTCCATGTGAGTGTGCTTAGTTTCAACTCCTCGGGTGCCCCACCCCTTGGAGGCCCTACTGGGGGGACGCCTTAATATTTACACCGCTGGAGAAAACTTAGGAGCCTACAATATCGTTAATACTACCGTTTAGATCACAGCAGTACTTCTTAACCGAAAGCAGCACGACAAATACTTAAGGACTAGTCATTTTGCCCTTGTTCTCAGCCTCCAAGTCCAGGCTTGCTCCTGTAATTTTCTGAGAGAAGTTCATTCGCAGGGATGCAGCCGGGATTCTACCGTAGGAATTTCTTTAGTCACAAGTTACGAAGTTTGTTTCCCCCCATTCGAATACCTTTATATTAGGCCCCCATGTACGCCAGCTCGCCGGATCTGCTCCCGAACGTCTGAGGTATTGGGAGCTATGCCGACCTCAGCTGTTTTGGACGGGCCGGGCGGCACCTGCAGGTGGGGTCGATGAATACTGGCGACGTCCTCGGACCAACGACACAGTAGCCGCCTAACTTGCCCAAGTGATGCTGTACAAAGTCCAGCAACCGGGCTATGCCCCTAACCGAATAATTTATCAATAGCCAATCGGGGAGCACCGAATCGTCTTAGGTGCGGCCAGCTGTCCACGGTACAGGGCGCTGGCTGCCGAGCTCTCTCGCTTGCGTGAGACGGTCCTGGGCAGCGATGGGGAGGGGGTCTGTGCGTGGTTGGTGTGTAAGTGACTGTGTGACTGACAGACGGTTTTCATCTTTCGGCACGAGGACACATTTTCAGCTGGCGGCTATGCTTGGGACGTTGTGTTTGCGGACGGTGAACCTGTGGAGCCGCGCGAGTTATTAACTATCGCACCGTTTATCACCGTTCGCCCATTATTTTTCACGCACAAGTGTTTTAATTACGAAGACCTTGAACTGGTTATCGCGAGGCGTGGCCCACATTAGACTATCAGATATCCAAGAAGAGAAACTTCATTATACAAGGGTCATCCGTCCGGTGAACATATTAATGTGAAAAGCATGTCCGAAAACATCGCAGTGGTTTCTGTCAGGGGCGTAGAAGATGTGCTTGGCTTGAAAAGGATTTGATTTGAATTTGTAGCGAACTTGCAATTTTTGCAATTTAGTTATGCAATTGTATTATCATTATTGACTCTTAACATGGGCGTCACCACCGCCGGGGTGTTCAAGTCCGGGCTATAACTGACATGTTTTCGTGGGGCCCGGCCCAACCTGGGAATACGACCAACTTCGGGGAAAAATACGGAATCTGACACCAGTGGTGGAAACTTGTCGCCAGCGCTGGGTGGGTCCAGCTGACCATTTCACATTGGCCAAATCACCACATTTTCAAATTAGCCTACAACTACGATCATGCATGGAGAAGTTCTAAAAACATTGACTGGGTCCAATGACTGGAGACCATGAGTGTTCCCAATTTGGTTCATGCTGACTGAATTGGTGATTGAATTGATGACTGAATTGATTTTTGAATCGATTGAAATTTAAAATTGAATTCCTGAATTAATTCATTGATTGAAAGCTGGTTGATACCGCTCTTTAAACTTTGGAATAAAAGATATTGAAAAATGTGTGAAGGAAAAAAATGAGAAATACTTGATAGCAGCAGCTGAATATCATCGAACAATGTACCATACTTCACCGGTATACAGCGCCATCCATGCGACATATTTGATCGGCATGCAGTGCCATCCATGCTGTTAATAAGTATAAATATACGCTATTAGTGGTGCCTTCTTACAATTAGTACGTAGGGATCACAGATGATACGAGATGGGAAGTGATCCCAATGTCCCAGAGGTGCTGGCCGCCGGCCTCACGACCCCTTGCCCCATTAATTTTTTGTAGCAAAAATAATAAGCAAAACATTTCTGAGACAACAAAACAAAGTGGAAGAAATACAAGTTACTTTCGGGGGAGGGGGCAGACAGAGGCAGAGTAAGATTGGCAAGGGAAAATTGCTTTCCCCATTCGCGGAGAACCCCCCCCCCCGCGCCGTTGATACGGAATGTATTTGTTTCTGAACACTGCATAATTGTATGCGTGTTTCTTTGCATCTCACGCGATATTAACTAATATATCTCCATATTGGTTGCATAATACTTTGTTCGATTTCGCATGGCTTGGTTTCAAAAACGGTTCTTACAACTTTTTTTCTTTATGGAGCCCAATATTCCTGAAGGTACGCATGACTTCATAGGGTTTTCGTTACGTTATATGTAAGTATTATTGTCCAAAGCTTCATGCCACTTTTGTATCCTTCAATCAACTCTCAGAACATCCAATGTTAGGCAACACCAAGACCAAATAACCTTTCAATTTCGTCACTGATTATAATCTTTTCCCTTGCATGTTTAAATGGCATCACAAATTTTCCCCGTTGGGTAGCGCATGCAAATTTTCCGACCTTTCCCCGCCGCGAATGCAGATCTGCATGCACACAGCCACCGAGACCAGTACTTTCCGGCGGTTTGTATATATTTATGGGATGGAGAAACGCGGAGCGTCTAAGCCGTTCCTGTTCATATGCTTGACAAATGGTGTCGATGAGCCCTTCTGGTCCCACCTGAATGTTCAGCTGTAGATGGGCTCCTCTCCCCTGGTTACACCTGAATGTTCAGCTGTAGATGAGCCTCTCTCCCCCGGCTTCACATGAACGTTCAGCTGTAGCCGAGCCTCTCCCCTTGCTCCACCTGAATATTCCGCTGTGGCTGACACCCTCTCCCCTGGTTCCACCTGAATGTTCCGCTATGGTCGACATATTCTCTCCTGGTTCTCAGCTGTGGATGAGTCCATCTCTCCTTGGTTGCACCTGCATATTCAGCGAAGTGCACTGGAAGCAAAGTGCAGAGTTCACCAATAGAAACATTCCAGCTCGCTTGACGTGAGTCCCATTTCGGTGGTCTTTACCAGGGTCATTTGACGTGAGTTGGAGACGGCCTAAAGCGATGATTTCCAAATAGTGAGTCCTCAACATTTCAGGAAGTTGGCATATGAGATGCGTAGAATACATCGACTGGGCTCCTCTATCACCGGGAGACATGATGCAGATCAACTACGAGGTCCACACGCCAAACCAGTTGCCACAGGCGACCACTGAAATCACAGCTGCTTTGTATTTAATAGTTAGACTCCAAAACTGAACAGCGCCTTCTCCGTATACTAGAGGAATTATATAATGCAATAAGCAACAGCAAGATGTCCATTAACGTCACAATGATGTGAGGTAATAATGCATGGTGATAACAATGCACATGCTAATGAATCGATATATGCAAAATGAACAGATCTTGGGGAGGCACAATGCAGCGTAAGGGTCGTGAGATACCCTATGTCAGCAGCGCAAAGGTCCTGATACTGATTCGGCGCAAATGGCAGGGCATCAATGCCATCACCCGGACACCACATATTCGATTAAAAAAACGATGAACCAACTTAACAGAAGAGCTGAGATGATCCGGCTGCACCAACAGTACGACGCCAAGGTTTTAGTACCTTTGGTACTAGTACCATATAACAAGGGTGTATACATTGCTCTTCTGTTGGAAAACATTGCTTTAAAGTCGACCAGGAATGGGCATGGAGCGGGCCAGGAATAGGTAGAGTTAGTTTAGGTGAACATACTGGCAAGATGATACAGAGTCAACGTCAGGCAGGTGCGGAACATTGAGTGACTGAGTATTGTTGATATGGCAGCGCACGCTGGATGGGCTCGTCACGGTGCCATCCAACGCTTGTCAGCACCTGCTCATTCTTGCCAGCTTCGCACCGGTGCACGCCGACTGCCTCACATGGTCGACTTGGACGATATGTGGCAATCGTCCCGCTATGACGATTGCCATAGCTGGACACGGTTACCAGGTCACTGGAGCTGCGCCGGGTCATCAGATCACTGGAGCTGGGCAGAGCCATCGGGTATTGGGACCAGGCCGAGACCGTGATCCAGGAATCGGAACACTACAGCTGGGACGAGTCCACGTCTCGGATGTCAGCTGGTCGGGTTTGATCAGGTCCGCAGCCCAGTGATGAGATCACATCAAGTGGACTCAGACGGTGGCCAGCGGCACGGGCCAAACTCGCACTGGTCCTGCTGCTCAACACAGTCGTTGTCTGAAACACACACAACCAGCCGTATGTCTCTTTGGAAGTAGGGCCTTAACCCGACAATTTTACACTGCTGACACCCCTGACATAGCTGGACATTCCTGCCACAGCCAGGCGGCCCTGTCACGGTCGGACACTTTTGTCACAGCCGGACACAGCTGTTACAACCTGACATCCCCATGACAACTGCACACTGCCGTCACAGCCAGACACACTTGTCATAGCCCGATACACCTGTCACCACCGGACATCTCAGTGACAGCTGCGTTCTCCTGTCAAAGCCGGAAACTCCTGACACAGTAAGCTCATATCAACAAGGGCTGGCACACGTGTGCAATGCTCAGGATAAAGAGGCTGTACATGAAGCTACATGGTGCAAGAACAATCAATTATTAACAATCAATTATTTATTCACAAATACCTTTGAGAACCATTGTTAGATACATTTAGGATACACTTATAATCGGCAATCAGCTCCGTTTGAAACCATGGGTTACTCCTCAGCGGCTCGATCTACATATTTAAATTATTTTCCACTGAAATCTGTGTTTAACCTGCATAACTAAAAGACAGACTTGTAAACCAAAAATATTTAGTCCACAATATTTAGTTTCCAAATATGCCTCGGAAGAACTTGGTTAAAATAGCTAGTGACATGAACAATTCACTATCACACCACCATGATGCACTGTGCATCACCACGGATACTGGCACAGCTGGTGCGGTCCACGACAGATCGACCATAATTATTCAAATTTTACACGCCATAAATTTGTATTTGGACCAAAATTTGTGTACAGGATGGTCTTGTGCTCTGAACACGCCTAAACAAGTTTTTTTTGTGATGGTTATTTTAAAATATAATTATAATTTCTGTGATTGCCTGCGTCGAGTATATGGCTGACAGCTGGCTAAGGTCAGAATTGCCAGACAGGGCCAGGTCAGGTCAAGAAGTACTCACTGCTGGTGTGCGGGTGCGTGGCTGTTCCAAATCCTGGCGGACACGCTAACAGCTGGTCCGGATCAGGAAGCCCAGGCCAGGAAGTCGGGCACAGTTCGCGTTGGCACATCTAGCGAGAGCGCCTTCAGACGCAGGTTACGATCATCCGTCAACAGCACCACCTCGCGTTTGACGTGTCGAGTACCTGCCAGGTCAATGGTCACACCACAGGTCAGGCGAACTCATCCGCCAATTGCACTGTCTCGGGTTCGACACGTCGAGTACCTGCCGGAACAAGGGCCATGGGTGAGGTGAACCCATCCGTCAACAGTACCACCTTACAGCTGATGTTCCCAGGACCTGCCGGGCGAAGGGTCCCGACAGGCGTCAGGTCAGCTTATCTGAAATCAAAATCGTCATGGCAGAGGTTTCAAGAGCTGCTGTACAGTCAATGGTCGGGTGGTCATTCGTCAGCAACAATTCACGGCAGAGTGTTGAGCTCGATCGCCGTCAGGAGTCAAATAACCTGCCAAGCCACGTATCGGGTCAGATGATCAGTTAGCAGCACCACCTCGTGGCTGACGTACCATGCTGATGCAAGGTCAGACGTCAAGTCACGCGGTGAGAGGCCAGGGATCATACCGGGGCTGGCTTCGAGTCACAAGCAAAGACAAACACCACGGACGGGTCTGGGGTCAACACAGACCCCCAGACCCTGCCGAACCTTGCCTACTTGATCAGGACCAAGGACCAGCAAATCAATGAATTTCTTACTGTAACAGTTCGTAAACCGCCAAAGGACCGACTGAGCGCATTCGATTGATGATCGATAACTCACACACATGAAAAGATATTGAAATTAAGCGTGCTATTTGAGCGCAATTGGCAGTGTCTTCAACAGGTATCTCTTGGACCTTTCTTTTAGGTCAGGACAGCGGCCTGAGGTCACGGCTAATTTTTGGCCGGTTTTCCTTTTTTTGTAAAATGCATGCTCTTATAACATCACTTTATCTTGGCATACACGTAGAAGGAGCAGAAGTTCCCTGTCCAATTTGTTTGATCTCCTGCAAGTGGCGCGATATTGCGATGGGACTCCTGACAATGTAACCTTAGTTGGTTAGTTCTTTGAGTTTAAAGGCGCTGCTTCGACCAAAAATGACAATGTAACCTGTGCACGAAGGTTTTTTTTTTTTTTTTTTTTTTTTTTTTTTTTAACAATTTTTTTTTTTTTTTTTTTGTTTTTTGGCCCCCCCCCCTTTTTTTTGGGGGGGGGCCGGGGTTTTTTAATTTTTTTGGGGGGGGTAGAGTCGAACCCGGGACCTTTGGTACCCATAGCCCGACACCTTAACCACTCGGCCATCCCCGCCCCCTGTGCACGGAGGTGTCAGTGCACAAAGGAACTCAATGCATGGAAACCGGAGCAGAACACTGTGTGGGAAACCGAACAGGGAGCCGACCGCCTACGTACCGTCGTCATGCTGACTGGACGATCCCCGCTCCAGGTTAATGCAACACGTCAGGATCTTGTCGTCGTTGCTGACCTGTGGCAGAGACGGTGTTGGCGACTGGCGACCGCTGGTGGCGGCGTCAGGCCTGCCCAATGGCAGTTCGTGGTGGCATCAGGCGTGACTAGTCGCCAGCGGTAGGGTCAAGGGTTGCCCATGACTGCTACCTCGTGGGGTCAGGGGCGGCCCATGACTGATGGCGGTGGGGCCAGTGGTAGCCCAAGGCTGCTGATGGTGGGGCCAGGGTGGCACATAGCTACAGATGGTGACACAAGGCGTGGATGATGGTCACTAGTTGTGTGGTCATAAGAGGTCCATAGTCACCGATGGTAGTGTCATAAGAGGCTCATGGTCACTGACGGTGGTATCATGAAAGGTCCATAGTCACCGATAGTGGCGTCATAAGAGGCCCATAGTCACTGATGGTGGGGTCATGAGTGGTGCATCGCCCTGGTGGTGGGGGCCATGGTGGATAGTATACGATGGGGAATGCTCAATAATCACATGCTAATAAATATTGAACAGAAAGCCTAGGAACAGCACGTGGATCTGAATAACTTCCTCACTGTATTGTTCAGGTGACTACAATCTGAAATTTTACTCCTCATGCCTTTCCTACCTACAGAAATGCTGATTTTTAGACAAATTATGTCGGGGGTGGTTCCAGCGGAGGGAAAAATTGGGAAGAAGTGACCGCTTTTAACAAAGCTGCATCATCTACCTTACCACCGTGAAGTTGGTTTTCTTGTTTTGTTTTATGATAACGCCTAGCACATCCTTGGCCACATTACGCTTCTGGGACAATAAATCAAGATGTACGTTTTATCACGGACGTGATGCAAGTGGGGCAAAATGTACGGGAAATCTCATAAATTCAAATTCGTATGCTCACAAAGTTGTAAACATTTTGTGGTAACTTCAAAGATAAGCTATAAGCATTAAAGATAAATTCAAATGTTGACAAAGCTGTAAGCATTTGAATATAAAAACTTGGTCGCAACAAGTACGTGTCAATTCACAGCCCATACTCGAGGCCAGTGGCGCAATCATGGAAAGTTCCATCAAAGGCAGATCCAGGATGGTGGTGGATTAGATTTTAGGGGCGCGTCGACATCTAGGGTCATTTTGCGTCCATAACTAAATCGTAATCAATCTACGGTGCTGCTATCATAGCTTGTTATTGATATTCACGGGTGGGGTATGTCACCTCAAGGCGAGCTTGTCGAATGAATATAAAAATATTGTCAGGCACGCCACGACCTCAGAGTCGTTCCCTATTAGGATACGTAAAGAAGAGTTGGCATTCAGCCGTCCTAAAATATAGCGTTGTAGAGGATCCAGCAGTGTACAGCCTACAAAAACATGGTACACGATAAGCGGGTTAGAACAGCGCGGACATACCGGTCAACATATAACTATGTGTTGCAAAGGTATGGCCTATTCTCAATCGACAGAGTATTACTTCTTCACGACGTTTGGCTCGGTGAGAGGATAGCCATTTTCCTAGTGTCGGTTTCTAAGGAGCTTACCCTGAGCTTACTACACTTCGAATTCCAGGATCGTTGCGATTCTGACTGTATACTTCACAATATAGTAGGGTATATATATCTTGGAGGGAGCCGTAGATGGACCACACGGCCATTGCTAATGACGTGTTTGACGGTTGTCAGCAGCTTCGTTTCTCGCGAGTCCAACATGGCTAGGAATCCAGCAGAACACGATAATTTGTCCGATGTCATGCAAGGATTTTACTACTTTGATAATCCTCCGAACAAGTCGGTTATCCTGGTAAAAGATGTTCAGTGCCTGGAGACTGCTCAAGGGAGTCTGTGAAAATCACGTGCTTTGTGGACCGGTCTTTCTGAATAAAATGGAGGACTTGCAGTATGGCATGCAGTTCTGCAGTAAAAATCGAGGTTTGCGTCGGTAAACAAAAAGATCGAACACCTTGTCGACTTACGAAAGCACACTCAACACCAGAGACCGACTTTGAAGCGTCTGTGTAAATGCGCGAAAAGTCGTGGTATTCATGTATTTTTTCCAATGCTAACATTCAGAGTTCCTCTGGGTTTACCTGTCCTTTCTTTGAGCAGGTCAAAGTCAAATCAGTTTTCACTGGGACGGCTTGCCAAGGGGGAGTGCTCGGCGTGAACACACGTGCTATGGAACGCGGCCGGATATTACATTCTTGAAGAATCGAGGACATACGAATGGAAAACAGTAAACCGCGCTGAGCCCTGTGACGTGTTCTTGATGTCCCTGAGAAAATCCACCGATAGGCTGGATGGTTCCAATTTTGGGCAACATTGCATGCGTATCTCGCCCCCAATAACTTACGGCGTAGCGCAATAGGTAGCTCGTCTACCTCCACCATTACACTAGCAGCCGGTGAAGTGCGAAATGCTCCAGTAGCGATGCGAAGAGCTGCTTTGTGGATCACATCAAGGCGACGCTTGGTTGTGGCACACGTTCCGCCATAAATAAAACATCCAAAGTCAATTTTAGAACGCACGAGCGACGATATATCAGAAGCAAGATAGATCGATCTGCTCCATACGAACACCTAGAGACTGTGCGCATTACCTGTAGTCGTTTTGCACATTGCTGTGCAAGATCGTTGATGTGGGTGGTGTATGTCAGTCGGCGATCCATCCACACACCCAGAAACTTGGCAGCTGGCTTGAATGGTGTATGGCGTCCATTGAGCATAATTGCGGGGTCAGTGTAAGAGCGTTTGCGGCAGAAGTGCTCTCGCGCTCTCCCTACGGAAGTCGGCAGCGACGTACCCACGTCATAAATTGAAAGAGCAAACAATGCAACGCTTAGTACGCTCCCCTGCGGAACATCGTTAACTTGTGAAAATGTTCCAGATAGGTCCTATTCTGACGCGAAGCGTTATGAAAGACATAAAATTGGACAAGATGACACCCATGAGACCTATGATTCCTATATTGTATAGCTTCATCAGGATACCGTAACGCCACGCCGTATCATATGCGCCGTCAATGTCCAAAAAATATCACTGCTGTGTGGTAGCGTTTCATAAACCCAGAGCGCATGACGGAGTCGGTTGGTTGGTTATTGGAGTTTAGGGGCGCATCGACTGCATAGGTCATGCAGCGCCCATAACAGCGTCAATCATATCAAGTTTTTTTAAAGGCGAAACTGACTAAGTAAAGCTACTAGATGCGACACATATGATCCATTGTCATGACGTACATCTCAACCGTCCTGGTCTTACAACATATATGTCATCGCATTAATGGGGCGTATATACCACAGAAAACCTAACCTCTGAGAGGAAACTGAATAACTGTCCCGATTGTATAAACGGAGATTCATCCCCTAATACTTCCCGTAGCGATAGTGTACTGCAACCGAAGTGGCGCCTCCGCGCATGTGCAAGTCTGGGGCACGCAACCAATATGTGTTGTACTGATAGGAAAGCATGACACATCTGACATAATGGCTTATTCGTCACCGCTTAGAAGGTAACTGTGGGTGCCGAATGTGTGGCCTATTCGTAAGCGACATAGCACCACTTCGTTGCGTCTAATGTTATGTGATGATGATGGCCACTCACCGAGACGACGCTTGACTCTCTTCAACTTATTATGAGCCATGCACTCCCAGCTGGCTTCCCATTTCTTTATAACCGAACTATTAATGTCTTGGGAAAATGTCCCTCGCAGGGAGAGGGAGACGAGTGCGTGGACATTCAGCGGTGCGCTTCACTGCGACATCCGCAGCCTCATTTCCGACGATTCTCACGTGGCTTGGGAGCCAACAGAATACTACTTTCTTACCTATCGTGTTGAGCAACGTGAGCCTAGATAAAACGTCTTATACTACTGGGTTTTGTGGGTAAAACCCTTTGAGCGCCAATAGGCTGCTGAGCGAGTCGCTGTATATCGCATGCAGTGTAGCATGCCCAATCTCAATAAAACACAGAGCTTTATTGATTGCAACCAACTCTGAGGTGTAAACTGATGCATTTGCTGGAAGCGAAAACGTTCGAGTTGCATTGTCTGTCACAAAGGCACTGCCAACACCGGTCCCCGTTTTGGAACCATCCGTATATGTCGACGTGCGGTCTCCGTATGACGTAATCAGTTCCAGTGGTCTGGATTTGAGTTCTGCAGGAATGACATCACCTTTTCTCATGCATGCCAGCGATAGATCAATATCTGGAGACCAGTCTCCAGGGAGGAGTTTTTAAAGTATCCACACGCAATAATCCACTTAAGCGCATGCCACCGTTCTCGAACAGGGCGCGGATTCTCACACAGAAAGGAACAGATGTTCCCCGTCGCATATCTCTGAACAGAGCAAGGATACGTCGGGAAAACACGGACCGATATGTGGGGTGTTCGGGAAACTGGCGCAGCTTGCATGCATAGCGCATCCCAAGTAATTCGCGACGCATGGCAAGACTAGGCTCGTTGGCTTCTGCTAACTCACTGCCGGTGACGTACGATAAGCACCGGTAACAATACGTAGCGAAATGTGATGAATGGTGTCTGGCGTTCGCTTCGCTGTTGCACACGCACCGTCATACACCAAAACACGCATAGTCGAGGTTAGACCAGATTAAAGATCGGTATAAAAGCAGCAATGTGAGTCAGTCGGCACCATATGAGGTACGTGAAACCACCTTAAGAATATTCAGAGTTTTAAAACACTTGTCACGAATCATTTTAAAGTGGTCCCGATATGTTAACCCGTCCCGTCTCGGAGGGGGGGGGTCTTCAACCGCCCCCTCAGGTTTTTCGCGGATAGCGGACGAACGGCGCGCGGCAGCGCGCCCAAATTCGGCATACCTTTTCCCACATCAATTTCACATGCTTATTCAAAAATTTTAGGTCAGGTCACCTAGGGTCAACGAGTTAGTCGAGGTCAAGCGAGTCCCCAAAAAAGTTCAACCAGTCGTCACGCTTTAACGGATACAGATATTTTAATGAAACTTTCAGCGTTTGCTTATCTTTACGGATGCAACAAAACGTACGAGTTGAATTTTCCATTTTTTTCGTTTTTGACTACATTTAAATTTTGCGTATTTGCTATATTGCAGTTCAAACACAGGATTCTGACTAAAGTAAGCATTTTGTATTAGTGGAAGTTGACTTCAAACAACATTTATCGGTCTGCTCAACAGATTGTAAAAGGAAAATTAAAGAAAACTTGAAAATTCAAAATTTTGAAATTTCAAAAAAATAAAATATTTTTTGGGGCTAAAAAATTATACCCCTGGTCGATTTCGTTGTCCTATTCTCATTTCAAATACATTTTGTTTTTTCATATATCCTCCAAAATGAACCCCCCAGAGTAAAAAAACATAATGTAAGTCGTGAAAATTTAGCCCCCTTGGTGACGTCACTTTTGGGGGAAAATTTTTTTGGGGGGTGGACCCGGACCCTACTCATCGAGCGCTTTCTGATGACACCTCTTTCGTTTTCGTGCGATGCTTAGTTTGGATTTTCAGAGGGGTGGGGGGGTTAACCGCCCCCCGCCCCACGAGACGGGGTGGGAGGATCTGACTGGAATGACGGCGCGGGTTAAGCGAGAGTCGAGGAGAACACCAATAAATCTAACCACCGGTCTCCTAGGAATTTGCGACCGATACAGCCTGACTTCCATGTTTCGACAGCCTTGACGCCGACAGAAATTAGTGGCCACAGTCTTGCCGGTTGAAAATCGGAAAACCACTCACGTTTGCCCATCGCTCCAGGCGGGAGATAGCAAGTTGTAGCTGCCTTTGTATGGCCGGTGCTGAGGTGCTCGACGTCCAAATAGCGAAGACGTCGGCAAAAAGCGAGCTACAGATAGACGGCGGCAACGCACTGCCGATGTCATTGATAAGGAGGGCAAACAGAGGCACACTAAGCACGCCACCCTGCGGCACCCCATTCAACTGCCGGAACCATTCTGAAAAATGGTTGCCGATGCGGACTCGGAATCGACGATCTTTTAAGTAGTTTTGAAGAAAGAGAGCAAGCGGGCCACGGAGGCCGCATTCATGTATTTTTTAAAGTATGCCATGACGCCATGCCGCATCGAACGCGCCCTCAATGTAAAAAAAAACACAGCTCCAACATGTCGTTTCTTTATAAAAGCAGCTCGTATGTCGGTGTCGAGGGTAATAAGATGGTCTATCGTACCACGATTCTTCCTAAAAGCACACTGCGAATTTGCTAAAATCTTTCTGTCTTCCAAGTACCATGACAGGCGAACATTAACCATTTTCTTCATTAGTTTACATATTGAGGATGTCAGCGAAACCGGGCGATGGTGGAGTGGGTCATGCCCATCCTTATATGAATTATAGGAATTATAGTTTTAGGAATTATAGGAATTATAGTTTTAGGAATTATAGGAATTATAGTTGGAATTTAATTTAGGAATTATAGTTGCCTCTCTCCAAGCTTCCGGAAAACTACCTCTTTTCCACAGTAAATTGAACACCGATAACAAAGCGACTTGAGCGCAAATGACGCAACATTTCGTTGTGAATTTTATCTTGACCCTCAGATATATCCCGTAACGAAAGTATTGCTGAGGCTAGCTCTGCATTTGTGAACGGGTCGTTATAGACCAGCCGTTTTGATGTGGAAAAGTCTAGCCTTACTTTCTCGCTCTGGGAGCGATGACGCTGGAAATCTGGGTGATCATTTCCGGACCTGCTCCGTTTGTATAACGCGCGGCCAAGTTCCCTCGCTACTTCGTCTGGATACATAATGCGACGTCCTGCAACTTGTAGGACAGGTAGCGGAGCGGAGCATAATTTTCCGGATATGCGCTTTATGCGCGACCACACCTCCGTTGAGGGTGTGGATGAGCTGAGGCCTCCGACGTACTTCTGCCAGGATTTTCGTTTCGCCTCCTTCACGGTTCTACGAGCATGAGCTCTGGCTTTCATGAAGGCGATCATGTTGGCCGTTGAGCTTTCGCGGTCAAAAACTCTGAAGGCTCGCTTCCGGGCGCGGATCGCGTCCCGGCACTCCGGGGTCCACCACGGAACTGGGGCACGACGGGGATTCGATCGATTATTGGTTTTACGACACATCGACCATCGAGTCATGTAGCGTCGCCAATCTCTCACGCCGATTGGTCGCGGGCGAATAGTAGCGACAGGTGAGACTCGAACCCACAACCTTTCGATTGTGAGACGAGCAACTTACCCCTAGGCTACTCTTCCCCACGACGGGGATTCCCAGAGGTCATTGGGACATACATAGTAGCTGCCTCTAAGACTGCCGCTGTAAAGGTAGCCACTGAATGTGGAATGTCATTTTCGGAAGTAAACCTTTCCTTTAATTCTGGCCTCAAATCCCCCCAGTCTGCTTTTCGGAGGTTCCACCTCCGAGGCCTCATGCCGAGGACAACTCCAGTGCGGTAGTCTAACCACACAGGGAAATGGTCGCTTCCTAGCCGATCGTTGTCGACAGACGAGGTAAAAATGCTCAGCTAGTTTCGAGGAACAGAGGCTCAAATCTAAAACCGATGTGCTCCCGCTCGGTGTAGTAAAATGCGTGGGCGAGCCTCTATTTAAAAGGAATAGCGATTCGGCGTGGATAAAACGTTCCAGGAATCTTCCGCGAACATTAGTCGAGTCACAGCCCCATGCCGTATGATGACAGTTAAAATCCCCTAGGAGTAAGACCGGCGAAGGGAGCTCCGACATCAAACGCCTAAGATCTGCAGAGGGAAGAGAAAGCCCAGGTGGCAAGTACAGCGAACAAATGGTTACAGGGCGATCACTAAACATCACACGGACAGCAACTGCCTGGAGCGATGTGCACAGCGTGACCTGATGCGCGGGTACGCTTTGGTGCACCGCCAGCATGGTTCCACCATGTGCCACAGTGAAAGTCGGTATGTCCTTGCGGAAGACTGAATAGCCATTCAGCGAGCAGTGCGATCCAGGGGACAGTTTCGTTTCTTGTAGGCAGACAACGGCGGGGTTTCGTTGATATAAAACGGCCTGAAGATCGGTAAAATTAGCTCTACAACCACGCATGTTCCACTGTAAAACTAAAGGGGCCATTTCGGTGGTTGATTAGGACTGTCTATATTGGTACGTGTGTGCGTCTGTGAATAAAATCAGCTTCAGTGATTGCCGACCACTTTCTGTCTTCGGCTGGCTGCCCGGATGTGCATCCGAGCGACGACATCCTCGGGCGTGACCGCGGCGTAACCCCCTCAGGGGGTGACGCCGTCCATGGCAGCACGCGCTTCTCGGCGCGCACTAGTTCGCTAGAATCAGTACTCAACCGAGGCGGTGGTGGTGGTGGCGGGCCCATCTCTGGCCTCTGTGGTGCAGGAGGACTAGACGGGCCCTCCACTCGCCTACGTGGCGAGGGTGAGGGAAGCGGCGACAGCGGAGGCGTCACCGCTGGGTGCCGGCCCCCGGACTCCGAGCCCGAGGGGACGTAAGGACGTCGGGCCGTGCGCCCCCGGGCCCCCAAGTCAGGAGCTCCAGGGCGCACCTGGACGCCTCGGATGGCTGACACAGCTGCCATGAGATGCCTAGAAGTATGTGGGAGAGAGCGAGTAGTGGAAGGGGATGCTGGAGTCGGGTAGGACGTTGTTGTAGTGGTCGTTGTGTTGGGGACGGGGTGTGTGTAGGTAGATGGCAAGGATGAAGATGAGGGCAGCGAGGACTTGCTAGGACGTTTCCTCCCTTGTGCCACCTGCCATGTTTCCCCCTCCTGTTCGATGGGCTAGGTGGTGTGTGAGGAAACACTCGGCGGCGCCGGCGTCTCCGCCGAGGTGGTGCAAACCTGCTCTTTTTGTGGTCCGATAACTTCGGGCGACGGTGATGGGTTGTCATCCGTTTCCAGTGGATGGGGTGTTGGCGTTTGCTTTGTTGGTGGGAGAATAGGTACACCAAAGTTCCGAAGTAAAATGCTGAGCTGCTCGATGAGGTCACTTGTGTTTCTGATGTCAGTGCGCTGTGGAGCCAGCGCAGTGCTTTTAGCTTTCGCTGCGTACGAGAGCGTGCGTAAGGGGTGCGACATTTCATAAATTTATCTTGCCTCTCGGAATGTGATTTTCTGGGTGTGCTTTATGCACATTATCTCCTTCTCCTTTATATAGGTTGAGCACGTTCGATCAAACGAAGTGTGTGGACTTTGTCCCCTACCACAGTTCGTGCAGAAGGCCACCTCAGAGTTGCAGGTTTCGCTGGTATGGTCATAGGAAGCACATCTACCACATACGGGGCGATTTCGGCAGTACTGGTTAGTATGGCCAAACCTCTGACATTTAAAGCATCTCATTGGATTGGGGAGAAACGTGCGTACCTTGGCACGGATGTAACCTACCCGAATTTCTGTTGGAGTTATTGGAGTTTAGGGGCGCATCGACTACATCGGTCATGCAGCCCCGAATTTCTGTAGGATGATCTGTAGTGCTAAATGTTAGGATGACATTGTTGGTTGGAATCATATCTGCACCTCTCCTCACCTTCATCTTCCTTGCCCCAGTTACCCCATATTCAGATAGTCCGTCTACGATCTCTTCCTCCGGCACATCTCTCAGGTCAAAATAGTTGATCAGGCCTCGTTAAGTATTCTTTGCTTTGTGTGGTTCTATGCTAATTGATATGGTCTCGTCGACTTTTCCGTCACCTTTTCTAACACTGCATACGAACTTGGATACCTGCAATGGACTCTCCGCCTCTTCTGTCAGAACGAATTCCACCTCCAAGGAACCGTCCCTCAACTTCTCGCATCGCAAAACCTTACCAAATCGGTCACACCCATCGCGTCGCTGAAAGGGCGACAGCGAGGCGAGGGACTTAGTCTGTCCTCTGAAAATAAGAATACGGGGACCATTGGTCTGGCCCCTACGAGAGGGACCAGGAGAGAGCTTTTTGTTGGTGGATGCCATGTGTTGTTGTTTTGTTTCAGCTCCTCGGGCGCCCCACCCCTTGGGGGCCATACCGGGGAGACGCCTGGGTCCCGCGGACGGGAGGTCGCCAGGCGTCCGAGGAGCTATACGGGGCGAGCGGCGCCTTCACCCGGCCGGGAGAGACTCACCACCCCGACCGGGATCCAGCACCGCCCACCCTTGACCCCACCCGGCCGGGCCAGCGGGCACTGGGAAAATCCCAGGCCCCCTGCCCGAGGCGACCAGCCACTTGGTCCGTGTGAGGCCCCACGGGCCCGCCCGCCCCTTCCGAGATATCGGGACCAAAGAGGCGTGTTGGTCCCCCGTCACAACTAACACCGTGCGACGGGGGACCTCAACCTCCAAGGAATCCGTCAACCCCGGGGGCGGGCCGAGGGGGCACAGCTACCCCGATAAAACTGAGCTGGTGGGCAAGGGCCGGGGAAGTTGCCCTGCCTGCTCATAGTATGGATAGTTGGTGCTGCAGGGTCACGTGAAGGACACGGATGTTGGGATGATATGGGAATTGGAATGGGGGCGTATGGATGGAAGGACGAGTGAAGCACTCCTGGTTTCACCCCTCGCCGGTATGATGGTCGCCGAATCATTGGGGCACTCAATCCCCCCCACCGCGTAAAGGTAGTACCCCATCGGGGGAGGGGGGATGACGGAGTCGAGTGTTAAAATGTGGTCAAGTGTGCAACGGTGTTTTCTGAATCCACTCTGTATCACAGTAAGGAGGTCGTTGCGTTCTAAAAACCACATCAAGCGGACATTCACCATTTTTTCGAACAGTTTACACAGGGAGCAAGGCAGTGAGATGGGACGGTAATGTAGTGGATCATTGCCAGATTTACTTGGTTTACGTATGGGCACCATAATTGCCTCACGCCATGATGGTGGAAATGTTCCCGATGCCCACATTGCATTTAGGGATTCTAAAGGTCTTTCTAAAGCAGAAGCTGGTAAACGTTTCATGATATCATTATGCATAGTGTCGGGACCCTCTGCCACGCTCTTGAGTGTGCCGATTGCTGCGGTTAATTCGGAAATGGAGAATGGCATGTTGTACTGGCGGGCGTCTGTGGTGGAAAAATCAAGAGGACGTGCCTCGCACCGATCGTTATTCCTCAAAAGTTGCTCGTTATATGCGTTTTCCGAGCGTGAGGACAAACACATCCTATCTTGTCAGCCACTTCTTCCGGGTCGATGATGTCCTGTCCTGCCACGTGCAAGACAGGGAGAGGAACTGGGGCGTGTTTTCCAGAGAAACGCTTTATGCGGGACCATACAGTAGACAGTGACGTGGTACGATTTAAAGTGCTTACGTAGGATTTCCACGAGTCTCGTTTCGCCTCGGCAGTAATACGTCGGGCGGGCGCTTGTGCTTTGCGAAAAGCTATTAAATTGTAGGTGTAGCTATTATTATTAATCTTAAATCTGGAATGCCTTCTTCCTACCACGGATAGCCTCCAAACACTTATCAATCCACCATGGTACTCGAATTGACGTTCCAGATGATCGAGGGATGTGCCGCTGGGCACTTTTCACAGTTGCCGAAGTGAATGTTTCCACGGAGATGGCGGATTCATCGGAGTGGTCGCGGAGGGTGCGTTCAAGGTTAGCTTGAAAAGCTTCCCAGTCGGCTTGGTGAAATAGCTACTTTGAAGGTCGTCGGCCAATCGTAACTCGATTAATTAAAATGGCAGTAAACAAGAAAGTGGTCGCTGTTATACGGGTCACTATCTACCGACCATTCTAGGACAGGTGCAATTTCTGGACTGCAGAGAGTGCAGTCCAGCACGGGCGTCTGTCCAGTCGGTAATGTAACATGTGTTCATGTTCCTATGTTAAGAATGCATAGAGAGAAATCGCTTATAAAACGTTCCGTTGCACGGCCACGGCTAGCAATCGTGGTTGAGTCCCAAAGAGGGTGGAGCGCATTGAAATCGCCACACACCATCACCAGAGGTGTGAGTTGAGCCAAAGTTTCAGAGAGATCAGAGAGTGGAAACAGACTGCCCGGTGGTAGGTATATGCTGCATATGGATACGGTACGGTGGTTTATTACTACACGAGCAGCAATGCACTGAATATTTGAAGAGATGGGTACATGTGTGAATGGGACAGAATTGTGAACAGCAATGAGCACATCGCCATGTGATGCAGTGCTAAATGGTACATCTTTTCGTAAAACGATGTCATTTTTTGGTTGAAACGGAGTACCTGGAGCCAGTTTAGTTTCCTGTATGCACAAAACCGACCGCGTCCGGGAACTTAGAAGATGCTGAAGGTCATTGAAGCTGGATTTTATTCCCATACAGTTCCACTGTAAAACTACGATGTGAGTAAGTTAATTGTCGCCCTCGTTCTGCCATTGCTTGCAGTGGTTTGAGTAGGGTATGTTGTGAATATCTCTCGTCATCGTCTGGATTCGCCGTTGGGAAAGTTTCTGGCTCCGCTACTGCCTGTGACGCACTGCTACCGCACTGCTACCTTTTGTCTCAGTCACCCCATCCTCCTAACTTTCCGATGCCAACGTAGATGATGCCATCATGAGAAAACCGGTCGCACTTTACCAATTTTTTCCTCATCCTGGATACATGCCCAGGCTCAACATAAGCATTGATGTAGGAAAGGAAGGTAGTATTAGGAGTTTAATTCCAAATCATATTCACCTCAACATAACCATAATCTAAACATTGAGATGTGTGTAGTTTTTAGTAAGTTTTCGCAAAAAAGTATATGCCGGAAGAGCGTCTCAATATTCGCTTTTACAGCCGCCCCCATATAATTACGAAGCCTTTTGGATGAAGTAGAAAAAAGAAAGGTTGGAAAGGTCACCGAGATTCACAGTCCTATTACAAATGGTCAAGGAACGACAGGCTACAAACCACAGGGGGTAGGAGTGGGATACACCCTACCGGAATAAGGTTAGAATTATGTATCAAGCTGGGCGATAGCACGACCGAGTACCTAGCAGAGAACCGAAAAAGCCGAAGACACGCTGAGTACGCAAAAGTGCGCCTTCCTGCCATGCTACGAAATTCCCATACCAAAGCCCATCCACAAAAACTTTGGCGTGATAAATGATTTCACTCATGAGCGCTTCTCATTCCCGTGCTAGGTACGAAACAAAATTAATTCAGAGAGTAAGTTAGCAGCTGACAGGAGACTAAAGTGGTATCAATGTGCAGTAAAAACAATTCTCTTTAATTTTATCAGCCATGAAAACAGCCCCGATCCACTCCATAATCTAAAGGTAGTTAAACATCAAGTAGTCATGAAATTCGCTGTGTCATAGCCCTCGTACAAAAATCACTGTTCTTTGCATTGCTTCCCGGCTCCAGGTCAATTACGAGCATATGGTGAGCGAGGGGGATCACTGTGTGAAATAGAGGAAGTCAACCGGGCTGTGGTCAGCCGCGGATCGGACAGTACCTGTTGGTCCTGCTCCTCATCCTGTTCGGCGGTGAACGCAGTCGAGTTGAGCACGTGTCCACGGGTGGTTACGCAGCGCACGCGCTGGTGACTGCGCTCACGCACAAAGAGCAGCGCGCTACGCGCCGTGCGCTGCACCAGCTGCACGTGTTCGGCAGTCTGGCCGGGCCGCGGCCCACGGTCGGCTCGCCTGGTCAGCCCGTCCAGTTCTGCCAGCACTGACGACACAATCAAAGGCCGTTTGTCGGTGACGGAGCACATCACAAATCAGTGTGTCCAGCTCCGCCACTATAAAACAGCCCGGCTGATCTGTGTCGGCTGCGCTCAGGCTAGTGTGACGGGCACTGTCAGGGCAGCCTGTGGCCAGCGCTAAAACACCGCACCGTTCTTGAATTGAGCTCCGCAGAGTCAGTGAACACATCAGTCCTTATTGCACCTTGTAGCAATGACGGTTGAATTACTTGCATGGGCAGCCACAGGGCTACTTGATGGCGTGGGTCAGCAGGCCAGTCGGCTGGTAGCGTGGAGGAAACATGTAGTTGGCTATGTACTTTTGTCATCTGGAGAGCAAATTCATAAATTCCCAGCATTTCCGCCTCTGCCTGTCAATGAGTGCGACGGGCACCATTAGGACACCCTGCCAGTGATCAGTAATGGGCAGCATCGGTACACAGTCACTGACCTGTAATGGGTACCTGCAAGACGACCTGCCATTGACCTGCAATGGATAACATCATGCTGCCCAGCCACTGATCTGTGACGGGTGCCTGCAGGACGACCTGCCATCAACCTGTGACAGACATATGCGAGACGACCTGCCACTGACCTTAGACAGGTACCTTCACGACGTCCTGCCACCAGCCTGTGACAGGTATATTCTGGATGACCTGCCACTAACCTGTGACAGGTATCGTCAGCGTGTACTCAGGATGTTGGCTGACTAGGCTCTTTAGCTGGTCCAAGTAGTCGACGTAGCAGTTGGTGTCAGCCACCAGGAAGCGTGGTCGCACCTCCATCACTAGGTCTGGTGACGACGAGACAATTTCCTAGAAACCGACAATTATCTGTCACTGAACACACCAAGATCCAAGTAACACACTCCCACTGACCTGATACGAGAACCTTACAACTGATTCTGGTTAAGATTCCAGGTGACACAGCAGTCTTAGCAAACATTCGTTCAGATCTGCCATACGATTCGCACCGTCTCCACTATCCTTGTGTCAACTCTCAGCAAACTCCAAATCTGTGTTCATTTTCTGTTGGGCACCATTTTGAAACCATTTTTTGCTGTTATAGATGGAAATAAGTTACATCATATTGAATAATACATACAAGCACCTTGCATGTACTTACATATATGTCGACGTCGACGTCGACAATATAGATGTAGATGTAGAATATAGACAAATTTCCCAGCTCTCATTGGGGAAATTGGTACGCCACTGCGTCACTGATGTGACCTTGTGATCCTGTGATCTTTACGCCACAGTACGATATTTTCCTCCACAAACTTGAGTTGTCGGGCCCTCACGTCAATTTTCTGTCCTCGACGTGACTTTGTTTCGGGTACCGGGGTCGGTGTACCATCAATGCCATGTTGTCTTGATCAGGTCAAACATCAGGTTCAATGTAACTCACATATATCTATCCAATCATCATCTACATTTCACTAACATTTCAATCTTCCTTTTCCCGTCCATATCCTCCCTAGTGCTCGGTATATATGGCTTGGTTGGAGGACTGTCCTCAATTCATCCCACCCACTTAACCTATACCGATCGGTACCCAAGGTGGCGATTGAGTTAGTTATTTGGGCTTTAGGGCGCATCGACCAGGGTTGATCATTCGCGAAGGTGGCGATTAAGCCCCAGAACGTCTAGGCCCCGCAGGTCCAGATTCCCGGGCCGCAGTGCAGCTGGGGCGGGGTGGGGTGGGGTGGGGTGGGTGAGAGTTGACCTGCACGCGGCGACAGTGGTCCTGCTGGCGGCGTGCGCGCCGCTCCAGTTCCAGCTTCTGTAGACGCAGCCGGCGTAGGTCGGGCCGCTCCTGGTCGTCCACTGCCAGCTGGTCTGTGGTCCACTGCTCGTCCGTCACCGGCTCCACAGACTCAACCAGCACGTCCGGCTCCGACTGTCGACACGTTAACAAACTGACATACTGCAACATGTACTCCACACCCAACCAGCACGTCCGGCTCCAACTGTCGACACGTTAACATACTGACATACTGCAACATGGACTCCACAGACTCAACCAGCACGTCCGGCTCCGACTGTCGACACGTTAACATACTGACATACTGGAACATGGACTCCACACCCAACCAGCACGTCCGGCTCCCACTGTCGACACGTTAACATACTGACATACTGGAACATGGACTCCACATCCAACCAGCACGTCCGGCTCCCACTGTCGACACGTTAACATACTGACATACTGCAACATGGACTCCACACCCAACCAGCACGTCCGGCTCCCACTGTCGACACGTTAACATACTGACATACTGGAACATGGACTCCACACCCAACCAGCACGTCCGGCTCCCACTGTCGACACGTTAACATACTGACATACTGGAACATGGACTCCACACCCAACCAGCACGTCCGGCTCCCACTGTAGACACGTTAGCATACTGACATACTGGAACATGGACTCCACACTCAACCAGCACGTCCGGCTCCGACTGTAGACACGTTAGCAGACTGACATACTGCAACATGGACTCCACACCCAACCAGCACGTCCGGCTCCCACTGTAGACACGTTAGCATATTGGCATACTGGAACATGGACTCCACACTCAACCAGCACGTCCGGCTCCCACTGTAGACACGTTAACATACTGACATACTGCAACATGGACTCCACACCCAACCAGCACGTACAGTAGGGTGGAGCGATTTCCAAAAATTTTGGTGTTAAAGTCTTAAAACTTGCGTTTGGTTCTAAAAAGGCGATCTGCAAAGTTTTACAGCAATCTGAGGCCGGGAAGCCGCCGCGCCTCAGGGCTTTCTGAAGCCGAAATGACGTTTTTCTACCAACTTGCGGTACCAAGCCCGATTTCAGGAATTTAAATCATTGGATAGCAAATAAATATTTATTTCATTGCATTGTGCAGTCTTTCTTCCATCACTGTGCTAATTCTCACTTCCCTAACTTGAAAATTGTGCCTGCCATGACGCAGACTTCCGGGAGGTGTGCCGCCCGCAGCGCCACAACTGCCCTCTATCGGCAGAAGTATGAACTGTGACCATTGACCGTTAATTCCGCAATATAAGTATCTTTCTTGATCAACTGGGGGGCAGGTAGGTGGCGGGTTTGAGACAGTGTACAATGTGCTGACTTTTTATGCGCACAGCGCTATTTTATTACGATTCCAGCGACTTCTATCGACAACTATGCACGAATGGAGCGTAGCCACAGCCGGTTTTGGCATATTGTGGCCTGCCTTTCAGCCTCCAAGCTCACAATGTTTACCTGAGATGCCCTGCTAGCATGTTTTCTTGACTGCATGTGAATTGTTACTGCAGATATTTGAATGCAATTAATTTACTTTGGCGGAAACACTGACAATCCCACACCTTACTGGGTGGGTACTCGGTCGCACGACGAACGCAGACCGCTCAAATTTAACGGTACTGGCGATGATTTTATGCTCCGACCGTCGATTGCCTACCAACTGTTACATTTACTCACCATCACCACCATGGTCATGGGTAAAGAATTGCTTTGTAAGTTACCTCACCGGCGGCCAATGTATTGCGCGGCCATGGCCGGGGTGGCCGAGGCATATTCTCCGACCATGACCATGGTTGAAACCGAAAATAAGGGCCTACGAGGGCGTGTGTCGCACGCGGAATTTCCAATACAGTTATGTACCCTGTACTTCCTGTTGTAGCAAAAACCGTTTGTGATACATTTTTATCCTATGGCGAGAGATGAATTTTGAAACTTACCAGTTCACTAACCAGTTTTTGCCTCTTTTCCAGACTAGTGAACATATCAGATTTCAAGTATGAGAGTAAAACAGGTTTATGGAAGTTTTCTCCGATCGAAGACGGCTCACTTTGCTTTGGGCCACCCCTGCGAACTGCCGAAGAACCAACTGCCACTTCAGATTCATGTATATAACTTCTACAGACTACAGTCCAACAAACTTCGGGCTGTTGACAACCATGCAGCGAGCGAAAGGCAAATCGCCACGAGCGTTGCCAAGGGCGTTGTATACCTTTGGGGGGAAGGAAGCAAGCGTCCCTGTTAAATCGTTTCAATCGATTGTCCGCGGTGTCCTGATAATTGTGAAGACAGGAAAGGATCTAACAAAGATCCCAACAAAGAAACGCGCTGGCGCAAGCAAAACGATTCCCCTCCGTGAGCTGTTTGACATCTGCGCGTGCAGTTGTCCTTCGAGAAATCCCTGCAGCTGCCCCAGCGAGAACAAGGTTCCATATCGCGAGTGGAATTTCTTACAAGACCAGCGAGGTGAGGGGAAGCGAAGCATCGGCGGCATTGAAATGAAGGCCTCCAATGCATTGGAGAGGAGGCGAAGAGATGAGAACCGTCTGCGGCCTGACCCGGCTTTCCTTCAGACGGACGCCAACGACTCGGAGCCTGGTCCCTCGGGTCTGACCGAGCACAGCACGGGACACGAGCCAGAAAGCATGGACGAGGGAAGCAATGGTGACGAGGCATATGACACAGGGAGTGTCCACGAACCAACACAGACTAGAGCTCCGTACAATATGATGCCTCTGGAGAATTTCGCTAAGGAGTGTGACCGGTACATCGAGGTCACTGATAGGATTGCAGCGGCCCTTGGCACCGCTCTCTTGAAGGATATTGGCCTCGTCACTGAGAACGACACGAGACACGTTATCACACGAGATAAAATGATAAGAGCCAGACAAAGGGCACAGGAGAAAGAAAAATGAAAGTTAAAGGAGGGCATAGGCGGTAAGGTGTAGTGTATGGGATTCGATGGGAGACAGGATATCACAAAGATACGAGAGAAAACAAATGAGCAAGACGTACGGCTTACGGGAAAAGAGAAGCGTCTGGTATTTGTGAGCGAGCCAGGTGGAACCTACATAGCTCACAGAACACTGACATCAGAAAATAGTGCATCAATTGCTGGCAAGGCTTTAGAAGTCATTCGGGAGTGCGACTCAGAAGAATCACTGCAGGCAGTATTGGTCGATGGCACCGCCGTCAACACAGGCCGCGAAAATGGTGTACTCACGAGGATGGAGCGCCAGCTTGGCCGTAACGTCCAGTGGCTCATTTGCCTTCTTCATGGCAACGAACTTCCGATGAGGTATGTGCTGCTTGTTTTTTTATACAATAAAACAAGAATTGACTGAAATACTTCGCCACTATCCACCTGACCCTTACAAATTGCATGACATACAATAATATACTTCGTCATCTGCATATCTATCTAGAATCATGGCAATTTGCGAGTCCGTAGTACAGTCCAAACACTTGCCATACCATTTGCCCATTTAGACCCTGATAAATGTCCATCCAATTCCTTCCTTGTCCCAATCCCATTCTGTCCTGTGCTTTTTCGCAGGCATGTGTTCGTGGAGCTGGATGGAGGCCACGGTACCAGTGAGCCCAAGTCCTTCAAGGGCCCGCTGGGACAAGCTATAGTTGGTGACATTCACCGCCAGCCGGGGGTGGACTTCCGTCCCATCCCATTCAACGCGCCTGACATCGCGGAGCAGGTTGTCGCAGACATGTCTGCTGACCAGCGCATCCTTCTCCGGTACTGCCGAGCCGTCGCCACCGGCGTTGTCAGTGCTGAGCTGGCACGCACCAGGCCGGGTCCGCTTAACCACGCACGGTGGGTAACTCTCGGTATCAGAGTGCTCGTACTATACACGAGAACTGCGTCGCCAACCTCGGCTCTGACAAAGATGACGGAGTTTGTCCAACAGGTGTATGCCTCTATGTGGTTCGACATCAAAGCGCGCCCACTCTTCACGCAAGGAGCCGTGCAACTCTTCAGAACGATGATACTTATTCAGACACAGACATCTCAAGTGCAAACAGTGGCGAAACGTTCAGTGGAACGAAACGCGTGGTTCGCCCACCCGGAGAACCTAATCGCGGCCATGGTTGTCGACGCTGAGAGGTCGATCCGGGAGAGGGGGTTCAAACTGATCATGAGTGCGCGGAGTAACCCAGGATCCCGGTCCCGATAGTTCAGGGTGCCACCACTGAACTGGGAGGCGACCACATGCACCGACATGATCCAATGGGACCATGTCGAAGTGGCCGAACCGCCAGTTACCGTTCATATGTCGAACGACGAGATTATGTCAGCCGTCGACCAACCTCTCTCGCTACCGGCATTCCCATGCCACGCACAAAGTGTCGAGCGATGTGTTAGACTCGTAACGGAGGCGTCCACGCGTGTGTTCGGCGAGGACAGGCGACACGGCATTATCGTATCGCGCCAGGCCAGTCGTGCCGCGAGACCGAAATCCGCCAAGAAAGGTGACTTCGTGTAACGGGAAATGTGAGAGAGATGGGGAGAGAGAGAGAGAGAGAGAGAGAGAGAGAGAGAGAGAGAGAGAGAGAGAGAGAGAGAGAGAGAGAGAGAGAAAGAGAGAGAGAGAGAGAGATATATAGAGAGATATATATATATATATATATATATATATATATATATATATATATATATATATATATATATATATATATATATATATATATATATATATATATATATATATATATATAGAGAGAGAGAGAGAGAGAGAAGAGAGAGAGAGAGAGAGAGAGAGAGAGAGAGAGAGAGAGAGAGAGAGAGAGAGAGAGAGAGAGAGAGAGAGAGAGAGAGAGAGAGAGAGAGAGAGAGAGAGAGAGAGAGAGAGAGAGAGAGAGAGAGAGAGAGAGAGAGAGAGAGAGAGAGAGAGAGAGAGAGAGAGAGAGAGAGAGAGAGAGACATAAACAGTGAGCCAGAGACAGAGACGGAGAGATAGGCGTGAGCAATTCGTAGTCGTATGGTGGTGCAGGATCTTATCTAGATGAGTAAGTCTTTGGACTAACTGCGCTTAGTTAGTTCTGTTCGTGTGCCTATTTGTAGGCATCCATCCGAATATACCCTGTCTTAGATCCGCCCCCTCCCTGCCTTCAGTTGTCCCAGAGAGGAACTAAAACTGAGAAAAAACTGCCAATGCCCACAGTTCACACTTCCACCGATAGAGGGCAGTGATGTCGCTGCGGTCGGCGCACCTTATGAAACTCTGCGTAATGACGGGCACAATTTTCAAGTTAAAGAAGTGAAAATTGGTACAGCGGTCAATGAAAGACTGCAGAATGCAATGCAACAACTCTTTATTTTCTATCGAATTATTTGAATTCCTGAAATTGTGATTTATCATGCAAGTTCGTCAGAAAACGTCATTTCGGTCTCAGAAAGCCATGAGGCGCGGCGGCTTCCCGGCCTCAGATTGTTTTATAACTTTGCAAATCATTTTTTGAGAACCAAACACATGGTTTTAGACTTTATCACCCAGCATTTTTACAAAAACGCATAAAATCACTCCACCCTAACGTACAGCTCCCACTGTCGACACGCTAACATACTGACATACTGCAACATGGACTCCACATACCCAACCAGCACGTCCGACTCCCACTGTCGACACGTTAACATACTGACATACTGCAACATGGACTCTACAGACCCAACCAGCACGTCCAACTCAGACTGTCGATATATTGACGATAATCAGGGTTCTAAAATTCGGCCAGTTAGGGGTCGGCCGGCAAGATCCGGGGTGCAGCTGTTCAGCTCACAATTTGTCAAACAACCTGTCGCTGATCGCATTGCATCACCTCAAACTAACGGGTGCCGTGTGTTGGGTTCGATTCATGGCGTGAAAATAGTCTTTGATGGGTATATGGGATCTTTGATCGCGGGCAAAGCAAATCGCGGAAAAATGCAAGACAAGGGCTGAACGTTTTTGCAGTTCTCACGATCTCATATGTCTTGCAATGTCAATGTCGTTTTTGGAACAATTATGAATTTATGAGTGACGTGCATCCTGTTATGTCACAATGGAAGACTGCGTATGCACGGGCAGAGTTATCAGTCAATATGAAAATGTAGCCGGTACATGGACCTAGTAAATGCAAACAATCCCGTGCTGTCCTTGTTGGCAATTTTGAGAATCGGATCCTCCGTGAAAAAAAAACGGTCAAAAGACCAAAATACTTTTTTTTCACACACCCTCGGGCGCACGTGCCACATACAAAAATAATTGTACCGGCGAGCTTTGCCATTGTCTTAGCTCCATGGATTTATGTCAACACTTCCAACGTTCCTAAGCTCTAATGCATCAAAATAACACTGTATCAAAATAACAATAAATATCAGTCCTTGACCTCCTCAATTTTGGCTTGTCCCCCTTAATAATTAGTTAGTTAGTTATTTGGGTTTTAGGGCCCCTTAATAATTACAACTTTTAACATGCGACTGTATGGAATGTTGGCTTGTCCCCTGAATAATTATAACGTTTAACATGTGACAATATGTAGCTATATCCAGAAGTTCAGTGCACATATCCAGTGGTGGTCGTGACTGACCGGGGATGGTGATCGGCTTTGGTCGGGCTCCGACGCAGCGTGGGAGGACACCTGGCTGACGTAGTGCGACGCTCCGTCCTCGGCCTTGACTAGTCGCAGCACGGCCGGCTCGATACCACACAGGTACTGCTCCGTGACGAATATGACGCGCCTCAGCCGCAGCAGCTCACTTGCCGTTTCCTGGCGGCGAGCAGGCACCTATATCAGACCAACATACTCCGGCAGCTGAAGTAAGAGACGGCACTTCCAGCGACAGACGCAGACTACACTAGACCGACACCTGCCCAGCGAGAAGCAAGGCGGTGTATCCGGCGACAGACACAGGCTGTACTAGACCGACATCCGTCCAGCGAGAAGCACAGGCGGTGTATCCGGTGACAAACACATACTACATTGGACCAGCACCCGCCCGGCGGAAGATACAGGCAGTGCATCCCGAGTCAGACACACCTACAGAACTACATTGGACCGGCACACCTGCGGAAATCGATAGAGACGATGTATCCGGGGATACATCAGCCCACACTGGACCGGCACACCAGCGGCATCCGAGGCACAGAGTCATTGTATCTGGGGACACACGAGCCCATAACGGCATTCAATACACAGAGACACTAGCCTTGTTTCCATGGCAGGTTTGAATTGGGATTGGATTTCAACAATGAATATCATCCGGATTGCAAGGAGCGTTTCCATAACCATTCGCGAGCAAAGCAGGATTATATGTAGGATTTCCGAATCCGGATTTGGTATGAAATCCAACACATTTTCTGACAATTGTGGCGCACGTGCGACACAGGGTTAAAATAATGGTTTTTCGTTAGGTGTGAGATTACGAAACGAGCACAGTAGGATGTCGAAATTTGCCATGGAATTAAGTGGCATTTAAAATGTTTTTGATGCCTCAGACCTAAATTCGAGCTGATGGGGAAGGTTCCAAGGAGCAGGATGTCGATACTTCTTTGAGAATGATGTCGATTGAGTGTTCAGAAAGTGGTATATTCCACCCCATTTCACGAATAATTTATCACTGGTGCGACATTTCCCTTCAAAACCGAAAAACGTATGCCACATCGGCGTGGGCTGCGTCGTTGCATGAGAGACTCGAAGAGGGCTTGCTGTTACTTACGATTTCATTAAATGATATTTTATTATACTATAATATATTACATTATATTATAATATATATTATATTATAACCCCGATCATCCTTCACCAAAACTCTTCCAAAAACCATGCCGGAGCTGGCGACAGGGGAAGCAGGAAAAGGACGCGGAATGAATGCTACCATATGCTTCCAACTCCTGGGACATCCGGATTTCCTCAGGAAATCTTCTTTCTAAGCCGGATTTGGAAATCCAATCCAGTTAGCTGACGAGGGCGTTTCCATGACTTGGGAAATCTGGATTGGTAAGGCAATCCAGATTTGCTAGTGCCATGGAAACGTGGCTAGTGTATACGAGGACACAAGGGCCCACACTAGACCGGCACACCAGCCGCATCCGATACATAGAAACGGCGCTTCCAGCCAGCTTGGACGAACGCACAAGATGAGGCAGTATTTTGTGGAACAGCTTCTCAACGAGGGAAACTTTGCAATTGCATCACATTTCACATCAGGCATTACGCATTGCATAAACACTGCGTAACTATGAAGAAAGGGTTACAACGGTTACATCAAGCGCGCAATGTAGTACACAAGCGATGTCGCCGGGAATGACTGGGGAAACCGCGGTGTGAAGAACAAAATGAGCAGGATAGGCCAGTGTGTAAGCTGCACTCACCGGCGTAGGATGCTCGAGTGGCACTTACCAGGCTACACAGAGCGGAGTCGAGGTACGCCACCTGGTGGTTGGCACACAGCAGGGGACTGAATGCCTGGAGATAAATGTCTTCCGGTAGGCGGACTACGACATCACCTGAAACACCACCGTACACATCAAAATATCGCGACAGACAATTAACTTTATCGACGTACGCCTTTCAATACAAGGCCTAATATTGGGATTCAAGACATGCATTGTTGCATGGCAAGCAAAAACAAACGGTTGAATTAAGTTTCAGACACGTTACGCATAAAGCTTGTCTGAACCTGTTCAGACCGTTTCAAACTGGCTAAACGTGGCTAAAACCTACAGCATGGCATAAACTGTCTTCTATTCGTCTAAAGCAGATACAACAGTAAGAAAAATGGACACAAAACAGTCGTAGATATTCGCATTCATTATACACTAAGTATCATCAAACACAAGTGCGAATTGCAAATACAAATCGTGTACTTTGTTTAAAGCGCCCGAGCTCTTTTACTCGGAATTTTCACCTTGTTCACCTGTCAGCAGGTTTGTACCTGGAACAGAGCTACACAGATGGATAACAAACGCAACCTTAAATATCCACGATATAGGTGACGTTCAAGGAAACCAACGCGGTGCTCAATAATTACCAATTAACACCAAAATTCCACCAATGCTCATCAAGCAGCTGATTCTCAATACGTATTAGATCGGATCCGCTTGCCATTTATATTTCCGACCAGTTTTTCGTGTCATCTAGATAGGTTGTGACTACGAAATCATTTTTTAAAAAGTATTTAGACTGAACCGTTAAATGGATATTGATACGGCCAAATATAGCCAGTTGCGCGCCAGTGGCCAGCCGGCCGGCGCCAGGCGCAGCAACGGTGGCCATGACAAGCTGTACCGAGGTAACATTCATACATATATTGCTCTGATTCCCTTCGGATTGTCCAACGACGCAAAATAATTGTCACGTTTTTCCGGGTAGATGGATTACAAAAGGACGTGTTGTCTCACAAGTCACTTCTGTGATGTTCTTGTCCACTCATAAAGACATAAAAGACATAACAGATTAGTGCAACTATGAGCCACAAGGGCCCTTCTTGGTTGCACTCTGTATACTGAACCAGTTGCCCACCAAATCTGTCAATCAGCCCTCCCTGTAATACTGAAAAGCAACCCCTCTACTCTTATAATGATTGTCTATGCTGTTTTTTTAAAGATGTTCAATGTGCTGCTACTGACAATGTTTTCTGGCAGCTGGTTCCAGTGTTCTACTACCCTGTTGGTGAAGAAAGTCTGCCTTAGCATTGTTCTGCTGTGGTTAACTTTAATTTTGAATTGATGACCTCTAATTGAATCATTTCTGTTCAATTCAAACATTTCCCCAAGATATCCCCTCTCCAGACCATGGACAAATTTAAAGACCTCGATGAGATCTCCTCTCAGCCTTCTATAACTAAGTGAAAACATATTCAATTTCTTCCATCTTTCGTCATATGCCAGGTTGCTTATGCGATTAGCCATTTTTGTAGCCCTCTTTTGTACTCTCTGTAAAAGCCAACAATCTTTTTCATAGCTAGGATACCAAGCTTCGATGCAGTATTCCAAATGTGGCCTGACATATGCACAGTAAACCTTCCTGATGACTTCCTTACATCTGTATAGTACATTCCTATTTATTGCCCCGAGCATTCTCAGTGCCTTCTTCCTGGCTTCCTTGGTCTGTTCTGATGCCCCCAATTTTGTGTTTAGAATAACACCTAAATCCTTCTCCTGTTGAGTCACTGATAGCACTTGGCCACCCATCAAGTATGAAGCCTTCATATGCTGCTTACCTACATGCATGATTTTGCACCTATCAAAATTAAATTTCATTTGCCATTCTTCGGACCACTTCACAGGTTCGTCTAAGTCTTTTTGCAGGGAGATATGCTCATCTTGACCTGTTATTGCCCTAAAAACCTTCAAATCATCCGCAAATTTCAAAACTTTACTGCTTAGGCCACTTTCAATGTTATTTACAAATATAATGAACAGCAGTGGCCCCAGTACTGACCCCTGGAGTACTCCACTATTAAAATTTTGCCATGATGACTTTGTACCATTTAGCATCACTCTTTGCTGTCTATCTGAAAGCCACAACTCTATCCATTTTAAGATGGATGCAATACCATGGAATACCATGGAACTGAAGCTGTATCATTAATCGTTTATGGGGTACCTTGTCAAAGGCCTTATTAAAGTCAAGATATGCTACATCAACCTGATTTCCCTGATCAAATTGTTCTGTGGCGAAGTTCAAAAAGTCCAGTGAGACACGATCGTCCTATTCTAAACCCATGTTGAGTATCTTTCATCAATCTGCTACCTTCCAGATAACTAACTATTCTATCCTTGATAATTTATTCGAGTACCCTGCATACTAGGGATGTAAGACTTACTGGCCTATATTTTTCAACTTTTCCTCTTTCTCCTTTATTGAAAATAGAAACTACATTTGCCCTTTTCCAATCGGTTGGAATTTCATTTTGTGAAACTGATCTACAGAATATTATACTAAGTGGAAATGCCAGTTCCTTTTCAGTTTACCGCAACACCCTAGGATACATTTCATCACGTCCTGCTGCCTTGTTTGGCTTTATTGTCCTGATATGATTGTAAACAACATCACTATCAATGAAATCAACATCATTTATCAGATCACATGTCACTGAACTATGGTGTACGGTCGGCAGATTGGTAATGTCTTCCAATGTAAACACTGATTTAAACTGCTTGCTCAGGTCCTCAACCATCTCACTATCCTCACCCAATGCAGTCCCGTTTACTTCCAGTGGACCAATTGTGCTAGAAACTTCGCTCAGCTTGTAGAAACTAAAGAACATTTTACTGTCCCCATTACAGTTTCTAGCTAAATCCAGTTCCTTTGCTCGCTTTGCTGCTCTGTTTTGCTTCACAGTGTCTGTAGCTTTTCAATGCGCCTTTAGATTAACGACATTTGAAGCTTCTTTAAAGACTCTAAATGCAGTTTTCTTAGCCTTAATTGCTTTTATCAAGTCTGGTGTAAGCCATGCTGGCTTTCCTACCCTTTTTTGCGTCTTTGCTTTTGGGGGACATGTCTAATCTGAATTTCCTTCAAGTAAGATTTTAACTTTTCCCACATTTCACAGGCATTTAAATTGGAGAATTCTTCTTCCCATCTGATTGCACTTAAAGCCGCTCTCATGCAGTCAAAGTCTGCTGTGTTGGAATTTGGAACCTTTACCAAATTATCCTTAATAATTTCCCCTACATGTGCCTTGAATCTAACTATGTTATGGTCACTTCTTCCCAGAGTTTCTCCTACAGTCAAGTCTTGAACCACATATCACTTCACAAATACTAATTTTCTCTCTTGGTCGCGACCTAGTAAAAGGAGCTTTAATTGAATCTCACAAATTTACCGAGACACATTCATCGCGTCATCATCCTATGTCGCGAGAACTAGTTTAAATTCATCTTCTAAAAAAGCTCGGTGACCGAAGCATAATTATATCCGACAAATGAAGGCTGACGCTACATGGCGAAGCTGCTATCTACTTTCCGGCAATGGGAATTTCCATCAGTAACCATACCAGCGAACGCAAAACACATAGCACCTTTGCTTCCCACTTCATTGTTGCAGTTACAACAACGGAAATCAAAGTAAGATTGAGGAATTTATAAAGCCGGATGCAGAGGCTTCCTGGGATCGGCACCTTTAACGGCGCTATATAGTCTGAAGGGCGGCCATCGGTGGCCGAGGCGGCGCCTTCTGTGGAGGAGGCGGCGCCTTCTGTGGAGGAGGCGCAGTGGGGTATTCGCGGAGGGAAGCGGCCGGTGGCCTCTTGAGGGAGGGCGCGGGGCTCGCTTTCCGTGTGAGGTGTCAGGCGCCATATCTAATATAAGAGGGTAGCCTTGCTAGTGAGAAGGAACAGAAAACCTGAATAATTGCATCCTTTTAGGATCCCCAGACTTTCATTCTATACAGATTCTAATAATCTTCATAAACTATCAGGCCTATGGTTAGGCCACTACAAAAAAAGACTAGCTAATTTCGTTCGTTCCTCCGCCCCCTAGCGTGACCGGGGTGGGGGGAAGAAGCGGACCATGAAGGGTTAGCGGGGGCACCAAGGTCTGGAAGGCTTAAGCACAGGGAGCCGGCAAAGGCCCCTGGGCGACGTGAAGGACCCCTGGACTGACGAAAGGGGCTCCGGGCTGACGGAGAGCGTTCGGGGTCGACCAACAGGGCCCAGGGTCAATGGAGAGTGCCTACGGGCAGCTGAAGACGACCCTTGGCTGGGCCAACGTGGAGGGTTCCTAAGTCGACAGAGGGACACGGATCGTTGGAAGGACCATTGACTTGGCTGATGTCAGTTGGTTATTTGGGCTTTAGGGCGCGGACTTGGCTGGTGGCATGTATTGCGATTGGCAAATACGCAACACATCACTGTGCATACGATGAATATGCTCTCAAAGACTTGAAAATGGTAATCCTCACTCGTCATGTACCAACAGTTCGTTCGTCCCCTGCTTAAGTAGTGGTCTGAGATCTGACTTAAGCTGTCATGTGGGACATCTGGAGTCTGACCTGGGGACCCAGTAGGCTCCAGGGCGATGGACGTGATGTCGAGTGCACGCAGCAGATTAGTGAGTTCAGCCAGTGACTTCCAGCAGTCGTCCACCTGCCTGTAGCACCACGGAACATTACCACCTGCACCATCCCTCACTTGAGCGTCATCGGCACCATACGACACCAGGCATCATCCTTTATCACACATTGCCAGGTGTCCTCCACATCAGATGTTATCTTACAGCCCATACCACCAGATGTGAAGATGACACTTCACCGGCCTTTTGGTCAGCTCCGGGCGGCACTTCCAGCACTGCTCTAACATCCTAAGCTGTAGCGACCACATGAGTGTCACGGACACGTACACAGGGCCGGTTTTTAAGGAGCAAACATGTCAGCCATAAATACATCTTTGTTGAAAATAAGTTACTGGTTACTGGTAAGGACTGAGACGGAAGGTTACTATTTCTTCCTCTGAAAACAAACACATGAGGGACGGAAATACAAACGGTATAATTTCTTGGAAACTCCGATCACTGCGTTGTGAGTGGCTGGCTGGGTCCCTATCACCATATAACCATATTGCATATACCACCATATTACCACATTGCTGTTGCGGTTGCCATATATTGTTTGTGTTTCAACTCCTCCAGGCGGCCCACCAACACTGTGGGACACCTGTGTTACGCGGACGGGAGGACCAAACACTGTGGTAGCTGGTACACGAGGCACGCGCATGGTCTGCTGAGACATTTACCGGACACTGTAGTAGCTTGTACACTAAACACGTGCACGGTCTGGAGCGACATTTACCTGACACTGCAATAGCTTGTACACCAGGTACGCGTACGGCCTGGAGCGACATTTACCGGAAACTGTAGTAGCTTGTACACCAGGCACGTGCACGGCCTGGAGCGACATTTACCTGACACTGTAGTAGCTTGTACACTAAACACGTGCACGGTCTGGAGCGACATTTACCTGACACTGCAATAGCTTGTACACCAGGCACGCGTACGGCCTGGAGTGACATTTACCGGACACTGTAGTAGCTTGTACACTAAACACGTGCACGGTCTGGAGCGACATTTACCTGACACTGCAATAGCTTGTACACCAGGTACGCGTACGGCCTGGAGCGACATTTACCTGAGACTGCAGTAGCTTGTACACCAGCCACGCGTACGGCCTGGAGCGACATTTACCTGACACTGTAGTAGCTTGTACACTAAATACGCGACGGCCTGGAGCGACATTTACCTGACACTGCAATAGCTTGTACACCAGGCACGCGTACGGCCTGGAGCGACATTTACCTGACACTGTAGTAGCTTGTACACCAGCCACGCGTACGGCCTGGAGCGACATTTACCTGACACTGTAGTAGCTTGTACACCAGCCACGCGTACGGTCTGGAGCGACATTTACCTGACACTGCAATAGCTTGTACACCAGGCACGCGTACGGCCTGGAGCGACATTTACCTGACACTGTAGTAGCTTGTACACCAGGCACGCGCACGGTTCGAAGCGGCATTTACCTGTTACTGTAGAAGCTCGTACACCAGGTACGCGCACGGTCTGGAGCGACATTTACCTGAACTGCAATAGCTTGTACACCAGCCACGCGTAGGGCCTGGAGCGACATTTACCTGACACTGTAGTAGCTTGTACACCAGGCACGCGCACGGTTCGAGGCGGCATTTACCTGTTACTGTAGAAGCTCGTACACCAGGTACGCACATGGTCTGGAGCGACATTTATCTAACTCTGTAGTCACTGGTGCACCAGGCACGTGCACAGACATGTGCGACATTTACCTCACGCGATAGTCGCTGGTGCATGGCGGAGGGTTCCAAATGGCGGTGGAGCACAGCAGCCAGTCACTCCACACCTGTGAAGCCGGCGAAATATTGTGTAACAGAGCTGGTGTGATGAACAGTCACGCGAGCGTGACGCCCACGCTGCATCAGATCACTAATGGTTGGCTATTTGGGCATATCGACCGAGTTTGACATACGGTGCTGAAACACCAGATCATTGGAACACTACCACGTTATCTGCAATGAAACAACACGATGCCAGCGATTGGCGTATGAACATGGTAACACAGCACACAATAGAAACGTACCAATCGCTACGGATATATTATATCTATGTAGGACGGCGTTTATTCGAGACCCACATTCTGCTTCAGCTCTGCTTAGGTGCAGACACCAGTCAGCCGGTCGGCCGAACACCTGCCTTGATGAAGACCATGCAGGTCCGTAGCGAGTCATCACCGAACAGCCCACCACCGTCAGCATCCTGCCGACTAGCCAGCTCGCCTCGACTGCCACAAGCCACTAGCAGCTGATTGGCTCGCTGGATCACGTGACCGGCCATCTCTATGGCGACGGACAAGGCGAGTTCTTGATATATGGAGCATAGGTCAGAGCCGAGGCGCTTATCTGGAACAGCACCGAGTGTGCGGTCGGCATATTGCATGGCTAGTGTCAATTTTACACGGATGCATGTACTGGCATAACCGATTGATGTGATTTTAGGACACACCGACTACATATTAATCGCGTTGCACCCAGCTCTGGTATATGTCGCATAATTATATAGATAGCATTGCTGTTCTTGGGTAAACGGAAAACTGGATAAAATGCTTGGTGGACACAATGATGCCTGTTGCCATGTGTCTCTACGTGACTAGAGTCTGGCAGTCAGATCATCAACCAAGTTTGCCACCCTGGTCATGAAAAGTTCCTTATGGAATTTGCTTTATCTTCATTGAGTGTCCTGGGATCAGGTCACGACAAAGTACGCTATATGGGCTTAGCCTATTCAGAAACTGCAATTTTTAATGCATTCTTTGTAGTTTGCATACCCTAACTAGCGTCAGGGTTCCCTTGCATTACCTAAGCTGCCCTCATAGGCCGATATGATTTTGTTCCCCGTCGATTTATTGTTGATAGATAATGGGCATTTTGATTTTCCAACTTACTAAAAATAAAACGAAATATTATTTTCGAACCATATTCGTAGAGGGCGTTTCAACAGTAACCCGTTCGTTTTCGTGGAACAATTAGCTTGTAAGTTAGATTAGGGATCTTTAAGGACTCTCTTACCCCGAGACGAGGTGTGACTATCTGACCAGAAAGATGGGGTAGGGCAGGTTAATAGTGCCTGAAGACACTACTTTGCAGTATTCAGGCGCGAAATTAGACGCTTAGTTCAGTCCTAAGGTGTACATTGGCCGTATAATTATTCCTAACTGCACAAAGGTAGTCTGACGTCAAGTCATCTCTTTGATTTATGATAATCTTGGAAAGATCAGCGAGTTATTTGCGGAGTCTATCATCCCACCACATCCATCAGTTTTTTTTGGGGGAGGGGGGGGGGGCGAGGGGCCATACATTCAATCAATTGCCGGTACCTCGCACCCTGATGAGAACAAAAAACGATCCGCAATGTCACATATTTTTACAACACATATAATTGGCCTAAAATGATACCTTCAGTTTTTACATTATAGGGTTGGCAACAGATGACAAGCTTCGCCCGTGATTCGATGATTTGGGGGGAGCACTGAACTTAGACATAATTTGCATGCCCGAGTTTCCTGCTGTCACTCACGGATGGTGGGCGGGGTGAATAAGGTACGCTGGGTTCCGTCATATCCGTATGGAAGAAACAATGGCTCAGACAGCCTTTTGCCTCCTGCACTCCCACGCATGCACGCACGCATACAGGTGCCTTTTCGGACAGCTATGTGCCTTGAGAATGTAGGAGTCCTCCTTGGGCATTGCGATACTGCTCTTCGTAATGGGTGGACCATTATTGGCTGTATATGTTCCTTTCCCGACAAAAAAGACGTCCTGCTGGTCAGTTGGTGCCTTGAGAATGCAGGCACCCTCTTGTGACAGTCGGTACCAACTTCGCAATGAGGAGCTTCCTTGGTCCAGGTAATGCCTCTGTATAAATTAAAGGCACCCTCTAGGTGGTTACCGCCCCCCCCCCCCATGCAAACTTAAGCACCCTCATGAGGCACTGAGGTACCTTTCTTGACAGTACTAGTACAGACACCCTGAGTGCCACTCTTCAGAATGTATGCACCTTCGTGGGTCAGGAGAGCGCCCATCATGAGAATGTAGGCACACTTTTTACAACATAGTGCACAGCATGGCTAAACTAGCCACTCGTGTAGCTAGATAACGTAAAAAGGACATACGGTCTATCACTATCCACACACCATTATCTGAATCAATGCAACCTCTCTCTCTTTCTCTGTCTGTCTGTCTGTCTGTCTGTCTGTCTGTCTGTCTGTCTGTCTGTCTGTCTGTCTGTCTGTCTGTCTGTCTGTCTGTCTGTCTGTCTGTCTGTCTGTCTGTCTGTCTGTCTGTCTGTCTGTCTGTCTGTCTGTCTGTCTGTCTGTGTGTGTGTGTGTGTGTGTGTGTGTGTGTGTGTGTGTGTGTGTGTGTGTGCGTGCGTGCGTGCGTGCGTGCGTGCGTGCGTGCGTGCGTGCGTGCGTGCGTGCGTGCGTGCGTGCGTGCGTGCGTGCGTGCGTGCGTGCGTGCGTGCGTGCGTGCGTGCGTGCGTGCGTGCGTGCGTGCGTGTGTGTGTGTGTGTGTGTGTGTGTGTGTGTGTGTGTGTTGTTCAGACAGATTCAGACCGATAATCATTCATATTTTTTGTGGCTCGACATGATATGACGGCTGCATGATAAATCTGTTGGTTGTATGAGGCTTATCTGTTGGTCGCAAATACATAATCGAATACAATACAAGATAATCCCCATTTTCCGACGTGAAATCTCCATTATAGCCCTTTACAGTCAGAATATGTCCGTCCAATATTAAGTCATCAATTGATCTTGAAGTACGATCACAACATTCCAGCCCACCTTTGAGCTTGGTGTTGGCAATGTTGAACATGTTGATGACGAGTATATGTAGCATGTCTGCCGTTTGCAGCGGCATTGGCTGCCGGCTCAGCAGGTGTGAGAACAAGCGCAGCATCGCGCATGCAGCCGGTTGAAAGTCTTCCATACTGCCGGCACACCCAGTTAGGTCACCATCTAAATCCACGCAGGTCACAACACGCCGTTCATACTGCCGGCACATCCAACTCCTGTCACTATCTTAACCCACACAGAGACAGAAACAGAGACACAGCTAGGAGCAGACAGAGGCACCGACAGAAAGACACAGGCAGAGGCACAGACAGAGAGGGGCGAGCGTGGCGCACACACAGACAGACAGACAGACAGACAGACACAGACATACGGATCAGAGAAGAGGGAGAAGTGTATGCTGTACACACACACATAGGCTATCTCGACGTTTCGGGCCCGGCGAACGAAGGCTTAATTTGGTGACACAAGACGAACAAGTACCCTCGAACGTGCCACCGGCCCGCTTGATCTGTTTAAAGACAGGTCACGCTCGTGAACCCGATACCGTAGGCACTTGTGAGTCGGCGTTAATACCGTGGCACGGACTAAAACTCCAAAGCAACTGCCACTTCCTGGGTGGAAGCCAGTCGACGAGAAGCTAACAAAAGCAGGCGAAAAAGGAAATATGTAAAACAAGGACTCATACCAAGGGCTTCCCACACTGAAAGCAAACCCATAAGGAACTATGCCACCGAGGCTGCTAATAATGTGAGTGCGAAAATGCCGTTATGCTGAAGAGTTGGCAGTATGGAGGAGGTGTTGTGTCCCATGGGGGTTTGGATCAAGGTAGGTGTGTCGGCAGTACCGAGGACGTATTGTGACCTGTGGTGGGTTTTGATGAAGACAGGACTAGGTATGCCAGCAGTATGGAGGGCGTGTTGTGACTTTTGGTGTGCTCTCAGCGGTTGCATCGATGGCACTCGTTACCTCCCTGTCACCAATCCGCAGCATGGGCAGAGGAACGGACGAGTATTGGCCTGCAATGCCGTTGATGCGAGCATCCAAACGACCACATCACATCACACGATCCGTCCTCCATACTACCACCACACCGGCTAAGTCACACCCGCCGCCCCCACACCACCAAACGCATGAAACACCCGGCACGCCACTACACGCTGGTCCGCCCTCTATACTACCACCACACCGGCTAAGGATCCAACACCCGGCACCCATTCCCCCAACACCCCCGGCACCGCCCACCGACACGCTGGTCCGCCCTCCATACTACCACCACACTGGCTAAGTCCGCATCCCCTTAACACCCGGCACGCCACAACACGCTGGTCCGCCCTCCATACTACCACCACACTGGGTAAGTCCGCATCCAACACCCGGCACGCCACAACACGCTGGTCCGCCCTCCATACTACCACCACACTGGGTAAGTCAGCATCCAACACCCGGCACGCCGCAACACGCTGGGGCAGAACACTCCCAACATGTTCTCAAACAGATTTACAACAAACCCTGCATCTATAGCACGCCCAGAACGGCATCTATAACACACCACAGATAGCTACACATCTGTACGCACGATCAGAATAGCTCTACAACACACCACACGTAACTACACATCTGACTGCACACCCAGAACAGGATCTACAACACACCACACGTAACTACACATCTGACTGCACACCCAGAACAGGATCCGCAGCACACCACACGTAATTACACATCTGACTGCACACCCAGAACAGGATCTACAACACACCACACGTAACTACACATCTGACTGCACACCCAGAACATGATCCGCAGCACACCACACGTAACTACACATCTGACTGCATGCTGAAGGACATCAATCGAAAAACCAACATACTCGCTGAGAAGCAGTTGTGTCCGACACTGCACGGTAGGGCATGTAACAAGTGGTGATGACATATAAATCTACCTGGGCACAGCGTACACACCTATACTCCCACAGCTCGACATGTGGTGAGGACACATGGCCAAGTCGTCTTTTGTCAGTGCACTGCTGTTCTCACCGCTCGACAACAGTCGCAGCCAACTCTGACCTGATACGGGTGTACAGCTTGCCCTGCACGTGCAGATAGGCCGTGATGAACGTCTTCAGCATCTGTAGGGCGCAACACGCGACAAATATCATGATACGTGAAAACCGCATATACACCAGATTCTATAAGTTTTTCTTCACGAAGAACACCTGATGGACCAGAACAAAATTACTAACCATGGAGGTGGGCGAATTGGCAGTGGTGACCAATGTGGACGTGCGTGCGGGAGTGCGTAAGTGCACTAACACGCACGCACGTACACACGCATGAACGCACACGCATGCGCACACGCACACGCAGTTAGGTGAGTTAGGTGTCCCACGTGATAAAAATGTCCAGGATAAGGAGAAAACGAAATGCAAGCACTCAAACGCCCATCTTGGGAAACATGAGATATTATATCCAAAGGAGAGCCATCTAAGTTTTTTAAATAAAATAAAATATTTGTATGTATCAATAAAATAGCATAGGCACACATTTTCTGAGAATGTAGTATCTACAGCTAATCAAAACTGGATGCACCCTGCATTATCCTATCATCTAAAATGCACACAATACGTTTTTTTTTGGTAGGTTACCCAAAAAAGTAAATACACCCTAGACAGAAAACGAATCCCTCCATCACCGAAACCGACTAGCTGGATACATCCTTAAAGCCACCTGCCCAAATCAACAGGTATGCACCGTGCGTGCATGCATGCACTCGTGCGTGTGTGTGGTGTGATACGTGGTACGTAAAGCGTAGTGTATGGTGCGTGGTGAGTGATGAGTGATGAGTGATGAGTGATGAGTGATGAGTAGTGAGTGGTGAGTGGTGCGTGGTGCGTGGTGTGTGGTGCGTGGTGAGTGGTGAGTGGTGAGTGGTGCGTGGTGCGTGGTGAGTGGTGAGTGGTGAGTGGTGAGTGGTGCGTGGTGTGTGGTGCGTGGTGCGTGGTGCGTGGTGCGTGGTGAGTGGTGCGTGGTGCGTGGTGAGTGCTGCGTGGTGCGTGGTGCGTGGTGAGTGATGAGTGCTGCGTGGTGAGTGCTGCGTGGTGAGTGGTGAGTGGTGCGTGGTGCGTGGTGAGTGGTGCGTGGTGAGTGGTGCGTGGTGCGTGGTGAGTGGTGAGTGGTGCGTGGTGCGTGGTGAGTTGTGAGTGGTGAGTGGTGAGTGGTGAGTGGTGAGTGGTGAGGGGTGAGGGGTGAGTGGTGAGTGATGTGTGATGAGTGATACATGGCATGTGGTGAGTGTTGCTTGAGTGCATGTATTCGTAAGTGCGTGTTGTGTGGTGCGCGGTGCGCGGATGCATGCACTCGTACTGACACTCATCTCTGTGTCGCCCAGTTGACCAAATATGGCGTCCTCGGCATCGTCTGTATCTGTGTGGTCGGCTGACACTCACCTCTGTGTCGCCCATATGACCAAGTATGGCGTCCTCGGCGTCGTCTGTATCTGTGTGGTCGGTTGACACTCACCTCTGTGTCGCCCATATGACCAAGTCTGGCGTCCTCGGCGTCGTCTGTATCTGTGTGGTCGGCTGACACTCACCTCTGTGTCGCCCATATGACCAAGTCTGGCGTCCTCGGCGTCGTCTGTATCTGTGTGGTCGGCTGACACTCACCTCTGTGTCGCCCATTTGACCAAGTCTGGCGTCCTCGGCGTCGTCTGTATCTGTGTGGTCGGCTGACACTCACCTCTGTGTCGCCCATATGACCAAGTCTGGCGTCCTCGGCGTCGTCTGTATCTGTGTGGTCGGCTGACACTCACCTCTGTGTCGCCCATATGACCAAGTCTGGCGTCCTCGGCGTCGTCTGTATCTGTGTGGTCGGCTGACACTCACCTCTGTGTCGCCCATATGACCAAGTCTGGCGTCCTCGGCGTCGTCTGTATCTGTGTGGTCGGCTGACACTCACCTCTGTGTCGCCCATTTGACCAAGTCTGGCGTCCTCGGCGTCGTCTGTATCTGTGTGGTCGGCTGACACTCACCTCTGTGTCGCCCATATGACCAAGTCTGGCGTCCTCGGCAGCGTCTGAATACACGTGGTCGCCTGACACTCACCTCTGTGTCGCCCATATGACCAAGTCTGGCGTCCTCGGCGTCGTCTGTATCTGTGTGGTCGGTTGACACTCACCTCTGTGTCGCCCATTTGACCAAGTCTGGCGTCCTCGGCAGCGTCTGAATACGCGTGGTCGCCTGACACTCACCTCTGTGTCGCCCATATGACCAAGTCTGGCGTCCTCGGCGTCGTCTGTATCTGTGTGGTCGGTTGACACTCACCTCTGTGTCGCCCATATGACCAAGTCTGGCGTCCTCGGCGTCGTCTGTATCTGTGTGGTCGGCTGACACGGAGCGTCTGACATGCTCGCCGTCACGCAGGTGCACCCACAGTTCAGAGCGCAGGCCGGATGGGTGACGGTGGCGAGGCTTGATCACCGCCGACTCTGGCTCCGGCAGAGGCGGCGCCAGAGACGTGTACTGCGGCACCATACGGACACGTCAGGGCAAACAAAAACAAAAACAGCCGTGACACAAACAGGAACAGCGCCGGTAATTACAGAGGGACAGCTACAACAATTGCATACCAGTTCCTCTTCCCTTTATAAGAATATCTTTATGGAATAATCACTGAATGGTGCAGGACACAAGCTTACCTTTTTCGATGACTCGTGAAAGAGGGAGAGTAGCGAATCTTTTGCTGTGATGAATGGGTTGGACGCCATCAAGGCACGGACGTAGTAGTACACGCAGTCCAGCCTCTTGTGCTGAAAGGCAGTCACATGCCATGACTGCGAGGCCGTTGTCGTTCGTTGTGAAGCTAACTGTTGCCGGCTTTTCATAGTTCTAAGTTAAAAGCCACTGAATTAACACTTATGCGCCATTAAGCAGTATTGCATTATGCATCAGAGACAGACAGAGACAGACAGAGACAGAAAGAAATGAGTGTCAGGGACATGGACAGCACTCACCGCATATAGTGCCAAGATAGCCAACTGGTTGAACGGCCGGCCGTTCTTCGGGTTCATTCGCTGTGCCTGGAGGTAGTAACTGCAGCCATAGACAACAGACATCATCTTAGTTACCTAAGCTATTTGCGTTTGAGGGCATTTTCATTAGAAATGTACGATTTGGTGAACGAGTACAGGCAAACAATCAGGACACACACTCAATTGTTACAACTATTTAGGCTAAATGGAATAACCACACAGCTGGTTACAGATCATTCACAATTGTGGCATGTAAAACTGCACGTACAAATAGGCCATACTTGACGGTAGTTTTATTACAATCAGCCTGTTGTTTGCGCTTATACCTAACACAGATGTCCATATGATCATAAAGCATATGCCTCACCTGGCTATGCATATGATATGGAAGCTAACCCACTAGCTGGGCTTATTTAAGTGGTATGTTGCGACAGGAGCGGTCGTAATTGACCTGGACATCTAGGTGCGGTTGTAGCTGATCTGTTCGTCTAGGGTGTAGGTATAACTGACCTACTGGCCTGGTTGTGGTTGCAGCTGGCCTACTGGTCCGGGTGTGGTTGTACCTAACCTATTGATCTGTGTGGTTGCAGCTGACCTGCTGATCTGGATGTAGCTGCAACTGACCTCTTGGCCTCGGCATAGCTGGCCAGTCGGCCGACCTGGTGTTTGTACCGGACCAGGTCACCCAGACAGAGTAGCAGACGCTGACTGAGCGCCACCACTGTCGAGAAGTAGCGCCGACCCATCAGCTGACCCGGGTCAAATGTTAACCAACACAGCTGCTCCACCGGTAAATTGTAAGCGTGTTGCAGATCACGCAACAGCTTCGAGAAAAACTCAACGCCCTGTGGACAGAGCAAGATAAAGGTCAAAATAAAATAATACTTTGGCACATGCTACTTACAGTAAACAAGACAAAGATCACACTAAAATATATCTAGACACATCCTGTCGATAGTAAAAGACACCAGTGTTGGGGATTTGGGATGGACTTCGAATGCAGTTAACGACGTGGGGGCGGGGATGGCCGAGTGGTTAAGGTGTTGGGCTATGAGTACCAAATGTACCTTCGACACTAGCGCCGCTCAGGACATTACCCAATCCCGCGGCCCACCGGGGAAACGGTGTGGGCGGCGTCATTAGCCGTGAATGTGTATATTGCGCCGTGAACCACCCAATAATCAAACAGGAAGTTAATGACGTGAATAAAGATCCAGCACCGTAGTGGTGGGGAGCGGTGATCCTGTCGGGAGACAACATCAGCAGCAGCGCTGAGAAGAGGAGACAGTGACCGTGTGTCGGCCAGGTGTCTTAGTGTAGAAAAGCTACCTACGTCGTCCAGGATATCGGCCAGTGCAGGCTGGCACGCTTGTAGCTGTGTGGTGCGCAGCCATTCGATGGCGGCGTAGTAGAGAGACCGCCACACCGTCTGGTCCACTCCGAGCGACATCCAGGTGCGCAGGTCGCTGGTCACCAGGCGCACACACTCCTGCTGCACGTGCCTTCTGCAAAGGCCGAACACACCGCCCGTGGGTGGGTCGGCTCCGGTGAGGAGACTAACGCCATCATGGGAAAACGCACGAAGTTTCACCAATAAGCAAGGAAGCACGGCCAACTCGATTCAACACGCTGTGTCTACGATGCCGCCTGTGAAACTCTTGCTACACCACACGTCTTTTTCGAACTAAAGAATACACGTTAATGTTGTTGGTTGGATTGTGCTGTACGGAGCATTCAGCAGTTGAGACCATATGGCGTCGCCCGCCTATCACCCTGGCAGGAAGGGGGGACATCCCGGGGAATCGAACCCTGTACCTCTTGCGTGCCAGCCACTCAGCTTAACACACTGACCTGCCGACGTGCATAGAGTACCCTGAACCATTGAACCGGCTAATAAGAAACATAGGCTGTGGAAGATCCAGGGTGTGAGGGAATCGTCATTCAGGACATACCCCCTTCCCCTCCCCCAACTAACGACGACAAAAAAAGGGCACATTATATTACAAGCTTGCTTTCACACATGCTTTCCATCTATTGCGTTCGTCTATTTACTGGGTGGTTCACGAAGCACTTTATGCATATTCACGGCTAATGGTGCCGCCCACTGTTTCGCCGGTGGGCCGCGGGATTGGGAAATGTTCCGAGCGGCGCTAGTGTCGAAACCGAGTCCTTTGGTACCCAGAACTTAACACTGTAACCATTCGGTCATCCCCGCCCCTCATTGTGCTCGTGAAATTCTAAGAAAACGGCTACATTCTTGTCATTCCGGTCCATTTCGCCTTTCCCAACAAATGTATCCCACCAAAAAAGGGGCACACCTGTATATGCATTTCGGGGGATGATCCGGCAATGCGTTGCTGCATTAAAAGCGCAATAGATGTTCTGGCCAACGACTCACGATGAGATTAATCATGACTGGAAGAGCTCAATTGAACATGGAAGGGACTCGAGTCGTCATAAGCGATAGGGAACTTCACATGTGCTTATAATCAACCAGGGACAGGAGGCACACAGAACAACTATTCTGTTTTTAGAAATTAATGTTAGATAATTTGCTGAATGCACACGCAGGTGATATGACAATTTGGATAAACGATGGCGCGTGGAAATCACACGTAATGAACAGAAATTCTGCCGGCTTAAATGGCCCAATTGGACTACAAACAATTCAATCTGAAAAAGTAACCCATCATGCATATCCTTACTAGCGACACTGTTTTGTGCTGAATTGGAGTTTAGGGGAGCGTCGACATCTAGGGTCATCTTGCGCCCATAACTACATTTTAATAAATGTACGGTGTTGTTATCATAGCTTGCTATCCATCTTCACGGGCGAGGGCATATCAAGTGAAGGCGAGCTTGTCGAATGAACATAAAAATATTGCCGGACGCCACGACCACAGAGTCATTCCCTATTAGGATACGTAAAGAAGAGTCAGTGTTCGACCGTCCTAAAATCTGGCGTCGCAGAAGCGACACTGTTTCTGTCACGTTAATTCTCGCTCGTGCATGGGCGAGGACCAATGGTAAGGGTCAATCAAGCTAATGGCCAGAGGCGAGGAGAAAATGGTACACGATTCTTTAGCTCCGTGTAGTACGAGTGCACCCGCTTCGCATTAATGACAGCATGACTGCATCACAAGATACGACAAAACAACTGACTCGTCGAGTGACAGCACGTGCATAATCCATATGGGAAACGTACACCGAGCGTGAGCGTAATGTGACGCTGCAGTGGGCGTTACGCATCACGCACCGTATGCGGGTGACGGTGGTCCAGGTGTCCAGCAGCTGGTCGGTAGCTATGATGTACTCAACGTCTCCAGCGGCGCGACCCAGCAGCTGAGACACACGGCTGGCGTTGGTGTCGTCCGCTCCAGCACTGGCCACACAGCAGACAGTCAACTTTACATCCTACACTGTCCACACAGCAGACAGTCAACTACACATCTCACACTGTCCACACAGCAGACAGTCAAATACACATCCAGCACTGGCCACACAGCAGACAGTCAATTGCACATCCCTACACTGTCCACACACCAGACAATCAACTACACATCCTACACTACCCACACACAGCAGACAGTCAACTACACATCCTACACTACCCACACACATCAGACAGTCAACTATGCATCCTACACTGTCCACACTGCAGACAGCAGGGTGGGAATTAAGGCACTTCTCAAGATATTTCACCTCTTAAAACATTTTTGCACTCCGGGATTCATCCTGGATAGAATGGCCTCCACATGTACTCCGACACAAACATGCAGAAGGAACAAAAATACCACTAAAAACTAATACAAGATTGAAGAAAATGTCCACCAAACATGTTATTCTACTTACGGTTACCAAATAAACTATCCACTTTTCGTACCATCAAGCACACAGACAACATCCGAACACACTACACAGCAAACCACAACCAGTGGAAATGCCGATGACAATGAGCCAAACCCCTTATGTCTGTGCACTGAACAGTGGCCTCCAGTCACTATGAATTCACTGATGCATGCATCTCCAGAAACCTGCTTTTGAGCCATCCTATAGTGGGAAAAACTGACAGTTTTAAGAGACATCTTCTGGAGTCCCGGAGGCTGCTAATTGGAATTTGCTTTGTTAGCATTTTCTGTTCTGAAAACTGTCTTTCAACCAATTGATGCAAGGTATTTTTTAAATGCTGCCATAACCATTAGCAACTTTTGAACACATGTTTAACAGTACCATACTGCAAAACACAAGGCCTTGAATGATTGTTTGCTTTGCGCACCACCATCGCTTCTGACTGTTGAGTGTGAGATAGTGGTGTTGGGTCTGTATTGCACAGGGAATTGGCTGAGTATGAGGTAGGTGTGTTCTGAGCTGAGGGTGCAATTTGTGTTTTACATTTTGGCTAGCCTTGTATTGAGACCAAGAGTGAAAGAAAAGTGCATTGTTCCCATGAGTTATGAGAGACAAAGCTGAGCTCATCACAACTC